>JACVVK020000075.1:892500-985000 GCA_018292915.2 Batillaria attramentaria
ATTAGTAGCAGTAGTAATAGCAGTAGTAGTAGCAGTAGTAATAGCAGTATTAGTAGCAGTAGTAATAGCAGTAGTAGTAGTGGTATTAGAGGAACGCCACTTAAAAACATTAGGGCGTGGTGGAAAAGGACGTTAAACTCCCAACCCCCCCCCCCCCCCCCCCACTTAAAAACATTAGGGGTTTATGAGCATTAGAAAGTGTGCTCTGAAATTAACGCAAACATTCGCAAAAGAATGTTTTCATTTTCCTTAATTCTGCCTCCTTTGTCCGGCATTTTGCATCGTCGCGCCCTCGGTCCTCCCAAAGCCTGACTGCGAACAAAATATTCACTGACGCCAATGATCTGTGACGGAACATCAGTTGTGTAAGAGCAGACGCAATGAGCCGTGACGGCGACTGTCTTCGGGGACGGGAATTAGATGATTTGCGAAAGGACTTCAATGGAAGTTTCGTGTCCTGATAAAACGGTTGGAGCGGCGTGTTGGCGCCCGATGGTTTAGCCGGTGAATTTCGTGATTAAAACTCCACGGGACGCGGGGAAACAAACTCGGCTTTGTACCTGGCTGGCGGATACTGGGAATAGTGTCTGTTAACGGCGCGGTGCTAAAATGTGGGAATTTCTGACTTTGTGATCTGTTGTCGCAGAGGAATGTCAAGTCATCAATGATTTAGTGTGCGTGCGTGCGTGCGTGCGTGCGTGTGTGTGTGTGTGTGTGTGTGTGCGTGTGTGTGTGTGTGTGTGTGTGTGTGTGTGTGATTTGAACTGGAGTGTGTTTGTGTGTGTGGGGGGGGGGGGGGGGAGGAGAAGAGGGAAGTCTGCTGTTCGTAGACGCTCTGTCTCTCGTGGATGCTCTGTGTGTGTGTGTGTGTGTGTGTGTGTGTGTGTGCGCGCGGATGATGATGATAATTAAACTTCGAAACATCCGCAAACTGACGAATGGACGAATCCATTCGTCAGTTTCCGGATGTTTCGAGGTTTAGCACCCTTTTCCACCTGGTGCTGGTGATATCAAAGACCGGGCAACAACAAAGAGGCCACCACAAATATTTGGCCCCGTGAGCTGAGCATTGGGAGCCCAGCGTTCTACCATTCGGCGATCCCGGCTCCCGGCCTCGTCAGTGTGTAAACATGCCGCTGCTAATACTACACATAGAAGAAAACAAAACGTAAACCCCCTTTCTACGCTGATGCTATCATCATATGTCCGACGCTTGCTGCCTGCCCCCCCCCCCCCCCTCCCTTACCCTCCCCTCCCCTCGCGGTGACACCAACCCGCAAGAAAAACGTTCACAACGGTAACGGAACGAAAACACGGCAGAAACCATTTCTAAGGGAGATCACTCCAAGAAAACGTGGTAACGGCTAGCAACGAAGAAACAGGGCAAAGATTTCGCACACTACTACTGTTACGAGCATAGTGGTATTGCGGCAGTGGGCGGGGACTGAAACCGTGACTGCAGTGGTAGCTTGGCCTTTAAAGAGTTAATAATAATCAGATAATGGGAAGAAACACAGCATGAGAGAGAGAGAGAGAGAGAGAGAGAGGCCTCTCACTAAAAACATCGTCTTAGAGCCTCTTCACTTTCCACAACATTCTAACGAAGATTTACGAGACGTTGCAATTTTGGCCAATCACAACAAGAAGATTCTGTCACTGCCGGGCCTACCTTCTGCAGATTAAGTTATCGTCAGAGAATCCCGGCAACATTTTCCGTCCTATCTTATCAGAAGAAGGCCAGACACAACGATGCATGTCTCCCACACATTTTGAAACACTTTTCCCTGGCTTCAGTATCTGCTAACAAGCGGCAGCGATCCGTTTCAGTCGCAGCATGCTCTATCGCCATAAAGGCTCACGGCCTAAACTGGCGACTATCGCGTGAAGTGGATGCATGGGTGACCCTGGGGTAGTTTAGGGTAGCACCTCTATGTTGTCCACTTGAAATCAATAGGCATGTGTATGTGTGTGTGCGCGTGTGTCTGCAGCATCTGCTCGTTGTTTGTTTGTTTGCTGTGGTGTGTGTGTGTGTGTGTGTGTGTGTGTGTGTGTGTGTGTTTCTTCTTCTTCTTCTTATGCGTGGTTCCAGGTTTCTTTGGTATCAGCCTTTCACAATGGCCTCATAAGGTCTCCAAACAAGCAGTTAATCAGTGTTTTAATGGTGGTCAAGTTGGCGAAGTAAAGTGGTGCTGAACCCAAGCTTACACATTACTCGACGGATCACACAAACATTCGCATAGTTGTGTATGTAGTGCCGAGGACTTCGTCTTCTGCGTAATGTGCGTTATTGCTGATTAGCATGGCCTTGGTCAAGATAAAACGAAGAGGCAAATTCGTTTGATACTAATGTTATCTTCACTCTGTCTGCCATACTTTGTTGTTGTTGTTGTTTTTGTTGTTGCTGTTGTTGTTGTTTTACGCCATCTTTATCTACAAACTGCATCCTCACTCTACATTGTCAATTTCCCTGTCTTCGTTGACGTATGTCTGTAGTCCTGTGTAAAAATGTCAAAGAAAAGGAAAAAAATGATTTAAAAAAAACCTCAACAGTATTGGAGTATACTTGAATAACAGAAATCGGACCATTGAGCTGTCACAGAACCGAACCGTATCTCGCAGTAGTCGTTAGCGTGTGATGTGAATCTCATCTGACTGGTTCCAGTCTCTGGGGTGTCATTCGTCTACTCAGTGCAGCAAGTGGTATCTCCGGCCAAACTGTAGCCAATCAGCGCGCCTAATTGCCAATATCACACCGCCCCTCGGGGGATATGTGTGCTGAGGTTTTGTGGATGTGGCGGCGCCACTAGTGATTACTGGGAAACCTCGTGCTGATTGTTTGATAGACCCTGAAGTTGGTACAACTACATTACTGTGTTCTAAGTGTATTGTATACAGATAAGTTTGGAACCAGACGTTTTGTTGTTGTTGTTTGATTGATTGTTTGTTTGTTTTTACCACAGAATAAACATAATTACTGCCAGGGACAAGTCACAGAGTCAAGGGAAGCCGCCGTGAGACGAATTCGAGAGTAGGAACATACTTTATCCTTAAACCCAAAACGAATCATTCAACTGACCACCACCACCAACAACAACAACAACAACAACAACAACAACAGAATCGTTTGCGACAGAATGAGGGCAAAACAAAAACAACTCGAACAATTTTAGAGAAAAAAATCGAACGACCCAGTCAGACAACTATTTTTGTGTAAGTAAAGTCATTACCCTCGTCAGCTTCTTATTAAAATGTTGGTTTCAATTTGCGATAACCCTATTTTTAAGGCCCATCTGGTAACTGGCGTCTAATGAGTAATGTAAGGCATTACAGACCCACAGACAATCTCTGCCCTCTCCAGACGTTTTTAAAATACCAGTACCCGCTTACCCCATGACTAAATAGTCCCCAAAACTAGTCAAGACCACTTGGACTTTCACTCATTGTTGCCCAATTTACTGACTGGGGCCATTTCGAATTCCAGTCCGCCACGCGAGCATGGTACCAAATCAATCATGGTCAGAGTTCCTTGCCCTTTGCATTCACTGAGCGTCCTCGGGTGAACTCCCTTGGTGACAGCCTGGTAGTCAACAGAGTAAAAGCACGTTTGTCTTTTTCTGCTGCTTTCACTCACGTAACCTTTGAGAAGACCCCCAGACGGGTCTGTACAGAAGAACAAATGAGAAGTAAGGGGTCCAGGGAGGAGTAACCTTGAAGTTCTGTGCTCCCGTTCCCCCCCCCCCCCCCCCCCCCCCCCCCCCCCCACCTCCCCCCGCTAAAGGCGTTTGCGCACGCTGTGTCGTCAGCGATCCTGCACGTTCGCCGAGTGGATTTTCTCTTCACACGATACCAGCGTGCACTGGGCGGATTGCGCTGACGGCCTGGCGTTGGACAATACACAAAGCGCGATAGTGCGCGGTCAGCGGCGGTTGGCTGGCGTGGCGAGGAATAACATAGAACCGTGTTTTGTTCACTTGCGAGCCGAAGGTGAAGGTGCGTCAGTGCCCCTGGGTAACCGATTTGGTTGGCATGGAGTGCATATTACCGATGGTAGGCGAGCAAAATTGTCACGTGTGACGTAGTTTTAAAGATCTAAGCTCCTAACAAAAACCTTTCCGAAAGTGTGAAAAAATTTTTACGGAGTCGACCGTGCAAGCACAGTCAACTCTGCCACAGTTGCAGAGTTTTCAGCGTCCCTGAAACCCCAATAGAAGCCAAGGGCAGCCTCATTCATAGCTCAGTTTGCGTTTTGACACAGAGAAAGATCGTGCAGCACTCAACATCCGCTGGACACTGCAGCGATGTGTCTCGCTCACTGACCAAAAGCCAAATAATGTCACGGTAAACTCGTGCTCTGGTTTTATAAAGGTCCCCGAAGCGCTGAAAACTCTGCAACTGTGACAGAGTTGCCTGGATTATGCACAGTCGAAGGAGTCGCAGTTTTAAAAACGCAATGTTTGGGGCTTTTTGCTGAGATTGCAGACCTTTAAGGGAACCGGAATGAAATAGCCGAGCTGGTGTGGCAATCGTCTGTCAGTGCTAGAGTAGTGAGTTCGATTCCCGAGCGGGGAGCGGGATAGCCGAACGGTAGAGCGTCGGACTCCCAATGCTCGCGTCGTGAGTTCGAATCCCGGTTGGGGCCCCATATTTTGTTTTGGCCTCTTTCTCGTTGCCCCGTCTGTGATATCACCCATACGTTGTGGAAAAGGACGTAAAACACCCAAACACTCCACTAAACGTCACAGAAAACCCCTCATGGATGTTGGCTCTGGTCGCGTGGCTCGCCTGGGACCATCGTGCAGTGGTAAGTTTCGGAATACGTGTCCTGTGGTCAACGGGGCTGTGTCACAAGGGCGCATCTCTGACTGGCCACTTTTCAGTTTGTTGTACATGATTGTGGGCATTTACTCCACGGCGACCTGGAGGACCGCTGCACACGTGAGGACTATTCGCGTCCCCATCTGAAGTACTGATCGATGAAGAAGGAGGAGAGAAACCCCCCTGGTCACCGTCTGCAAGCTGCAGGGGACCAAAAGGCCCTTGCACGTGAAGCACGCCGGGTGCAGCCCGGTGCAGACCACTCTGTTGACATCCATCACTGGCCGTCAGTGGCGGAGGAAAGCCGGTAAATGAGTCCTTTGTTTCGACCACGGCTCGCTGATTACTCTCACCTCCCCCACTGTGTGTGGGGTAACACGGAGGTTAAACAAGAGGACTTGCGGGAAAAACGAAGTGCCACTGTCTGTTCAGAAGTTCATTATTTTTGTCTCTTCGGTTCGGATTTTTAACTAGTGGCACTTGTTTTGTTTCTTTGTTGTTGATTATTTGTTGTTGTTGTTGTTGTTGTTGTTGTTTGTGTTTTTTTGGGGTGTTTTTGTTGTTGTTGTGTTGTTGTTGTTGTTCTTGTTGTTGTTTTGTTTTTTGTTTAATTTTGTTTTTGCTTTTGTTTTGTTGTTTGTTTTTTGTTTTTTGTTGCTGCTGCTGTTGTTCTTTGTTATTGTTTGTTTGTTTGTTTGTTGGGGGGGTGGGGGGTGTCCATATTGTGGCACTATCATTCCTTCGTTTTTCAAAGTGGCACTTCGCCTTTCCATTTTGAATCTTGAGTGGCACTTTCTTTTCCGAACAGATTTCTGCATTTCATTTGGCCGTTTAATAAGCAGCTACCTACCTCTGACAACAGACACAGCCCTGTGTATACACAATAATTATATTCACACTCATGACTTATCAGATAAATAACTATGCAATCTGTCAGTCGATTAATGAATGAGCGAATCATTTTATTTCTTACGTATGCAATTGCTGACTCAATATTTTTTTACACGCAATACACCCAGCTGCTGCAGAGGAAACTTTGCTCAAAATAGCAAAAGTGTTTAGGGCATTGCATTCAGAATGCCCATGTGTGTATTGTGTGATTGTAACATATGAGTGAATGTAAATTTTAAGTGAAAGAAACAACGGTAGACTGTCCATACCCCCCCCCCCCACACACACACACACACACCTACACACACACACACACACACACACACACACACACACACACACACACACACACACACACACACACGCACGCACGCACGCACGCACGCACGCACGCACGCACACACACACACACACACACACACACACACCCTTGCCCCATCCAACCAAACACATACTACTGCAAGTAATTGTTGTAAGTGAACACTCTACCTAATACAAGTGCATACCATTGTCAAATGTGTTTGTAGTTACTGACACATGATGACCAACCATTTAAATGTATATATTTCTGTATACCCACACCTACAAAAGGAAAAAAAAACAAAAAAACTCTACTCCAGCAGAAACGAGAGAATGTAGAAAGTTGTCCTGCAAAAGGTTACCCCCTTGAACCGCTGTCATGTTTGCTTTTGTTTTAAATGCAAATTGGGCAGCACGCCGACACCTCTCCCCTCTCTCGGGGCAGGAAACTTTGCCAAGAACGCGGGACCCGGAGGGCAGTGATGGAAGAGCTATTTTCTTGATTCAATGAATTTTGGTTATCATTTTTCACACTGTTTGTTTGTGTTGGCGGTAGTTGCAGGTTCCCTGTCGCCCAAGCTTTTGTGTGTTGTTGTTGTTGTCGTTTGTGTTGTTATGTTTCTTATTCCGTTTTTCTCCATCTCCTCATTAAGCACCATACATGCAGTTGCCCTGGCCCTGAACCTTCACTTCTATCTGTCTCTTTACCTGTACTCTTAGCGCTTCGAACTACCTTCCATGTAGATTAAGCGCTATATAAATAAATAAATTATTATTATTATTATTATTGCAGTTCTTCTTGTTGCTGTTGTTGTTATTGTTGAATCTGCTGTCGCCCATATCTCATACAAATATCGCTATTTTACTTGAAATCGTCATATCACTAGGAGCCACTTCAAGCCGCTAATCACGCAATCTGCAGCGGTCTTGGGTCTAGCGGGGAAGGCCCACGCCTTGCGTACCAGACTTGAAGTGGCTCCTACTGGTGTGGAGTGGCTTGATACTTTTAACAAGTCTTATCATGTATATAGTGGGCAGGGGGTGGTCGGGATTGGGCTCATGAGTTATGTGGTGGAAAAGGACGTTAAATACTCAACACCAACCCACTCTGTTAGTCTCAGTGACTATAATCCCAAACTGCTTTGCTAAGACGCCCGGATAGAAGGGGGAATGGGGTAGATGGGGGGAGGGGAGGGGGGGGTGGAATAAGTGGTGATGTGCTGGTGTGAGTGCGTGTGTGCGCAGGGAACGTGTGTGTGTGTGTGTGTGTGTGTGTGTGTGTGTGTGTGTGTGTGTGTGTGTGTGTGTGTGTGTGTGTGTATGAGTTTATTAGTTGTTATCTGTTTTGTCAGTTTTACCTGTCTTGTGTTTTATTTATCTGTGTTTTCGTATGTCTTATATCAATACATATGTATTTTATGTAAAGCGCCTAGAGCTTAGATAAGGTTAGACGCTATATAAAATATCCTATTATTATTACTATTATTATTATTGAGTACCTGATTGTTGGACTCTGGTTGGGAAGGTCCCGAGTTCGAATTTTTTCCTTGTCTCCTACCTTCGTCGTAGAAGTGCGTTGAACATAAAAACACTCATCATCCATTGATTTAAAACATCCCTTGAAAAGTTTTGTTTATGTCAGACGTGAATACGCAGCAATTTTGCACCAGATTTCCTTTATCTGTGAGCCAGTCTTATCTTTAAAATGTTTACACTTCAACGAAGAGTTAACACCTAAAATAGCTGAATTTATTTAAACATGGATTCTGCGGTTACATAGCTGTGTTTCCCACGTGAATGCTTTCATATCTGGATCCTCGAGTGTTGGGCGGTGTCAGATTTCGCGCCAGAGGCGTCTGCATGATTGCTTTTTTTTCTAGTACATTTGGCAAATCAATCGCCAACGATTTTCGTCGATAACTTTTTGTGCAACCACTTTCGTGTATATATCAAAGAGATAAAGTCGTCCGGCATGGCTTAGTGACCTAATAATTACATTTCAAGCCAGTCACTGCTCTCAGTTGCTCCGTTTCTTCATCCTGCAACTTCATGATCAGCGGCCGTAATTCCAGGCGCGCTTTTCTTGCATGCAGCTGTGAAACTCAGAAATGGTCATTGGTTGAAGTTCTGATCAATTACAACGTAATTTCGTAAGAGAAAATCAATGTTGTAGGATGAATCTGCACGTGATAACGGTTCATGCAATAATTATAAAATCATTTTCACCAAAATGTCGATTCACGGTCTTTACGCCCGGAACCTTTTTTTTCCACCTGATGGTGGATGTGGTGGAGGACACTAACCATACACGACCAACAACCAGCTTCGTAAGTACTATATTATTCCTCGTGCGTTAAAAAGAATTCCCTCTTAGGGACTAGTCAGTTACTGGTCTTATTCTTCATTTCTCCCTCGGAGGAGGGGAGCTGGGATAGCCGAATGTTAAAGCATTGGACTCATTCAATGCTCGGGTCGTGAGTTCGAATCCGGGCTCAGGCCAAATATTTGCGCTGGCCTTTTTCTCGCTGCCCCGTCTTTCATATCATTCATACGTGGTGGAAACTGCAAACACCCACCCACCCTCCGTCGGAGGAACTGTACACGGGTGGGTGGTTGGGTGTTTGGGGGTTTAACGTCCGTTTCCGCCACATACGGGTGATATCAAAGACGGGGCAACGACGAAAAAGCCAGCACAAATAGAGGAACTGTAGACAGAAACTTGCAAGTCAAACATGCACACATACTGACATGACAAAGTGCACTTGATGCTTCATCGTCAAGGGTTGTCCATCTTCTCCTCCCCCTACCCTCCACCCACCCCCACCCCCTGCTCTTGTCTTTACCCACAGCCCCTCTCGGTCAACACGCGTAATTAACATACCGCCCGGGGCCCTGCCGAGGGCTCCACAAGATTGGACAAGATGCCAGAAGGATGAGGCGCTAGGTCAGACAATTGACCAAGGCTGACGCTAGTTTGCGCCGATCAGTCACGAAGACTGACGCCCATGTTTTGACCATCAGTCATTCTTTTCGGTCAAACCGGGAGGGATTCCCCCGCCTTTGTCTTGTCACATTCCCTGGGTGTCATCGTTCAGGGAGGGGCAGCGGCGGGCAGGAGTTGTGGGAGTTGTGACGATAGGTAGGGGAGGTTTTGGGGGAGATGGATGTAACAGAAGGGGCTGCGGGGCTGGGCCGGCACAGGAGGGTTTGGGTGTGGAGGAGATGCATGTGGAACAGCTGCCAGGCTAGAGGTGAAGGACGGGTGGGAATGGTGTTACGGAGGGGACGGGGAGGGGTGGGGATGGGGGTGTTAGGGGAGGGGGGAGGTCTCGAAGGAAGGGTGGACGGTGGCGAAGAGGCCAGGTGGGTACACTGATCGATCTCCAGGTGCTGAGATACAGGACTGGACTGAGAGAATAAGGGTTTATAGGTGAGAGCAGCCTTTAAGTGGCGGCTTTTGAGCGTTTCACACACACACACACACACACACACACACACACTGCAACAGTGTCTGGTAGTCAAACACTCATTCACTGTTTTCTAGCATCTTCAAGTTGTCACCGGAGTTGAAACCCACGCACACATCCCAAAAGGTGATCCTGAACAACTGCCGTAGCCAGTGCAGTTAGTTAGTTAGTTAGTTAGTTAAGGCTTTACGCCGCGCAGCCGTAGCCACTGAGTGCACAAAGAAACAATAATTATTTACACTGTTAAAAAAGTTAAAAGAAACCGACAACAATCAAAATAACAACAACAACAACAGAATTTTGTTATCAAACCAAACAAAGGTAGCACTGCCCCGGCCACCCCAGCTACCAAATATAAAAACTTTTGAGCTTGAGAAATGCAGCGACACCGAGCATCCAGCTTCAAGGTGGAGTTGCCTCCCTTGAGCTGTTCTCTAGCAGCCGGCTGGCTAAGCCAGCAATGCTTGGCTTACTAAGCCGCCGGTCGTCAGTCGAGACATTTGCAGACGCCACAATGCAGAAAATCAATGATCGTCTTTCAAAACTTAGGTTTGTTTTGTTTTGTTTTTTTTCTCCCGAGGTTGGTTCAACTGGCTGAAAGGTGGATCGAGATCGGCAGGCCTCAGGTTCAAATCCCATCTCAGCTGACAGGGCAAAAAACCTGTACAGGTCTGTTTTTCAGTGACTTCCCTTCAGTTTGAAATCACTCAGTCTCGTTGCGGACTTACGACGTAAGAGCCTCAACATCTTTCTCGGAAGGTAACTGTTCGTGGTTCTCAAAACTCTGATTTATGAAGTGAGACGCCACCTACCTAGCCCTCTTGCCCTCCTCCCCCCCCCCCTCCCCTTCTCTCCCCTCACTCTGCCAGGAGCAGTTAACGAAGTCACAGTGCGAGTTCTCACTTTCTCCCACAGCTGATCGTAAATTAGCCTTCATTAGCCCGGTGGCCTGGTTTTGGCCGTGTGCACGTAACAGGAATATTCCTGTGATGTTGTCAGTCTTTTAAGTGGGGTCGTCGTAAATCTCTCTATAATTGGATGATGCGCGTATTTGAAATCGGTTCAGGTTGTAGAGACCATTTTGTAAGCGTGGGAAACTAAAGGCAAATGGTGCATTTATATTTTCTTACATTAACTTTCACTTTGTCGGAACTTGGGAGCCGGGATAGCCGAATGGACGGAAGAGCGTTTGACTCTCACTGAATGTTTGGGTCGTGAGTTCCAATCCCGGCTGGGGCCAAATATTTGTGCTGGCCTTTTTTCTCGTTGCCCCGTCTTTGATATCACCCTTACAGGATGGAGAAGAACTCACAAACACCCACCCACCCCCTCTTGTCGAAACTTGCATGCAAGTAAGCACAAAACATAGATCATTATTCAAGCTTTGGTGGGAGGGCCCCATGAGTTCGCGGTCATTTCTTGAGGGCACCTCCAGGGCACCATGAGCTTAGTTTGGCTGGGCAGGGCGTCGGACATGGGTTATGAACCGAGTCATTATCGCAATGTCCTATCACTTTCTCACTAAAAGGCGGACATAATTATGTCCTGTTATTTCTGCACCACAGTGAACAATATTCAGGACAACTGTATGCATATATGTATGTGAAAAGTGTGTGATTTGAAGTTTGTTTTAGTTTGGGGTGGTCGGTGGTCTAGTGGTTAAGCGACTTCGTCACCAACGCGAGAGGTCAGGTTCGAGTCCCACTCGAGGCAAAGAATTTTTCCTCCTCGTACCTGGCACCGTTCATTCGGGCCGATCGTCGGGGGTTCTCTCCGGGTACGCCGGTTTCCTCCCCTTTTCAGCCCGCAAGAATCGAAAATAAATGCAGTTCTAAATTCCGAAAATTAAATAGCTGAGCTAACCCTTCGCACCACGTGATTGTAACGTGTTTTTCTCCTATTGTTCTTTATACGGGCAGTCGGGACATTTGACCTATTCTAGTTCCCAAGCTCTGTGCGGCAGTTAGTAACATCATGCAGAGAAAACATATAGTTTCAAGACTTTTTTCTGTAAATTCTTGTCCATCAGAGTAACCGCTAACAGACGTCTCCCATCCTGACAGAAGACTTAGCGAAGGTTGTGTCATTTATCGCTTGTTTGCACCTCGGACCACCACCCATCGCTGACACACCATCGGCAATAACTCTAAATCTACGTTAGCAGTCTCCAGCCTTATCTCCCTTTGATATACGGGCCCTTGGGGGCGGGAGGAAACTCTTGACGTGCGGAATTCGAAGGGAGGGAACCGAGGCAGGAAGTCGACTGGCAGTAACGATGGCGTACGACCGCCCGCTGTCTTTATGAGCACGCGATTTTCTTTTTATAAGGCGTGATGTGATAACCTTGGGGTTTTATGTTCATCCTGGCTTTGGAACTACGACAACCGTAGTGCATACTGTTAACCTTTTTACACTTTTATTTTCTTTTGTTGTTTGTTATCAAACATGAGGGGAGCCAGAGTAGCCGAATGGTAGAGCGTTGGACTTTTAATGCTTGGGTCATGAGTTCGAATCCCGGATGGGGCCAAATATTTGTGCCGGCCTTTTTCTCGTTGCCCCGTCTTTGATGTAATCCATGCGTGGTGGAAAGGACATTAAAGTTTCTACCCCCCCCCCCCCCCACACACACACACACACTCCCCTTTTTGTCAAATATGAAAAGGTAGAAATTAATATTTTTCATTTTCACATGAAACCTTCAGTCTCAGAGACGAAATGTCGCTGGGACTGGATTGCATACAAACATAATTATGTGCATGCATGCAGACACACAGACAGACTGACAGACACGCGCCACACTGTTGGGTTACTAATTATCTTTGTGCTGACAGCAAACGGGAAGCAATTTCAGTGCACCGTTACCCGTCCGACTTTATCGAAAAACTGAGCAACAGAAACATGATAACATTTGCAAGCAAGTTGGTTTTATTGCTAAGTTGGCATGTAACTGACTTTAGTAACTGAATAAAATGGCGCCGCCAACGCTTGATCATTGATGACATATACAAGCAAACATTTGCTTGCTTTTTCTAATCCAAAAGTGATCTCTACCAGCCTGGTGACGTGAAACACCCTCCCCCTACCCATAAAAAAAGTAAGAAAGAATGAAAGAAAGACAAGGAAAAAAATTCTCGTGACAAAACATCAGCTGGTAACGATTGTAAACAACAACAAACTCAGATCAAGTACTACATTTCCTGTCTCGTACAATCTGGCATCCGATCTGTTATTGGAAAAAAAAAAACCCTCCAATAAAGTATATCACGGCCTGATAAAACTGATAAAACGTAGAACATTTCGGTCTCGTCTGCAAAAAAAAGCGACTTTCATTGAGAAAGCTAACAGCTGGTGCACCGAGTCTCTTGCAGCCAATGGTCTCACTTCGTGGGTGAGTACCGGGCTTTATCAAAGTATATAGTACCCCTTAGCTGCTGAAAATAGATGTTGGTAACAAGGTACCCTAGGTGCAGATCTAATCCTGGTGTGGTGGTGCTGTAAATTAGCGATAATCAAGGGGGGATAAGTGAAGGCAAATGCGCTGTTTCTGATAACGAGAGAGGAAGATATAATGGCCATGTTGCGTACAGCGGCAGGATTTACTGGTCCTCTAATGCTAATGGAACTTTTCTTGCGGGTAGTGCTGTCTGAGTTTGGCGTCTTTACTGCCGAAACGTTCTAATTAACTGAGTATACACGCGTACACCTTTCACTTCAGCCCAGTTCAGTGATAACACGGGAAGTCTTCATTTAATAGTACGTAGAAACATTGAATGTACTCCCGCATCGTGGAACCAGGTTCTTTTCAGGGCTATTATGATCACACAGCTGAGGATATTTTTCTTTTTCGTTGTTTTGTGTGTGTGTGTGTGTGTGTGTGTGTGTGTGTGTTTTCTTGCCGGTAGGGGTGGTGTGTTGTTGTTGTTGTTTGTTTGTTTGCTTGTTGTTGTTTTGTTTGTTTGTTTGTTTGTTTGGGGGGGGGGGCAGAAAGGGGGGGGGGGCAGGAGGCGGGGGTGGGGGGTGGGGGCTGGGAGGGGTGAAGGGGAGGTGCATGTTTGTTATTGTAGTCAGTTTCTTTTTGTTTCTTTGTCTGTCTATCGTTCTCTTTGTTTGTTCGTTAGTTTGGGGTTTTGTACAATCTTACCGTGTTAAAATACGTACATTAACACATTCTTATTCAAAGAAATATCGGTAGCTGCATGAAAGAGAAACGGCGCAGCGATGCACAGAACAGCTTTTATCCCATCGCCGTCATTACTGAGAGTCGTTCCTTAATTCTAGACCAGACCAAAAAAAAAGAAACCGCAAAACAAATCATTCTTTGTTTTCTTCCCTCCCACACGTCTGCCCCACATTTCAAAAAAGAAAAAGAAAAAAAAACTGTGTCACACAGACAACACGCACAAACAAGCATAATCCCCCAGAAGACAGAAAACAGATCTGACTGGGGGAAGAAGACAGGGCAAGAGAGGAGAGTTGACGTGGGAGCCGGCTAAGTCTGGCAGCTAAATTGGCGTTGATGACAATTAGCAGCAACGCAAACCCTCTCTGGGACTGTGGCACCGTCTTGGAGTCGCCACACACACCCTGCCCCAGTCTCCCCTCGGCTGAATACAAAAAACACCCTCAATGTCTCAGAGAGAATTAAGAAATGGAGAGAGAAAAAAGGGAAGAGATTTGGAACCCCAGAGTAGAGAAAGAAACTAGGGCCGAAGTTTTTATTTTTCTCTGTTTGTTTGCTTGTTTGATTTTTGTTGTTGTTGTTGGTTGTTGCTGATGTTGTTTGTAATGGTGGTGTGTTTTTCATTTTCTAGTAAATTTCCCCCTTTTTGTAAGCAATTACCCTTTTTTTCTCAGGGTCTGTGCGGAAGAATGTTCACAGCTGAATTGCTTGAAAGAGCAATTTGCATGACATAAACCAGTACTTTTGATTTTGTGCGTGTTTGTCAGGACAAACAGAATTATTACCGACGCTAGTCAGAATAAATTTAATTAATATTACCGTTTATCTCCTATAGGGGCATTACGTCCTGAAATATGTCTCCCCGCGGTATCACCCCCATTGAAAAATACTGTACTAGAGTGTCCCGAAAGAGGAAAGTTTTATTCTCGTAACTTCGCTTTGTGTCTGTGTACGCTGACTGATAGACCAGTCAATGGAGTCTGACGTGTGGCTGAGGATTTGATTGGTCAGCGGTGATGGGAGGATTTGGGGGGTCGGTCTACGAGACTCAGGGGACTTTAGGAACATCGAGCTTGTTTGTGTTTTATTGGCGTTAGTCTCTAGTCCTTAGCTTGGAGTTTCAGTGTTGTTTTCAAGTTGATGTGGAGTGATATGTGTATACATCAGCGATGCACATGCTATTAGAAAGTGCACTGGAATAACGCCTTTTCTGCTAAGGGACCGAGTTGAGCTTACTTTCCAGATAGTACAGACACGGAACACGTGTTTTAATAGTGAGGATTTCTTCTCCGTCGTCTTGTTTTTCTTTGTCTTTTTTAAGGGAATCAGAAAGCTTAAAGAAAATCCCTTCAGAAGCATATCGGAAGGTTTCATTATCCTTTTTTCTGTCATTTTTTTTCCCCTTTTCTTTTTTGTTTCCTTTTTATGGTTCCTTTCTTCACTTTCCCATTTTAACTCTTTATTTCTTACTTTATCTTTCATATTTTAACAATAATTTCCATCGAGATCTAACTGTTGACACTGAGCTTGTATACAGAGCATAGTTTCTCCGTGTGTCCGCGTTCTTGTTTGTTTGTTTTTCCCCTGACGTGTGGGGTAATTCAGTAGGCTGAACACTGGACTCGAGATCCGTAGATCGGACGTTCAAGTCCTGAGGAGGCCAGAATTTCCACAGACTTTATTTCAAGCGCCACGCGCGGCTGCTGTGAATAAAATGTCTGCAAAGTCAACCATTTTCTCCAATTGTGGATTGGCCTATTTTGTAAAGAACCGCTTCCACTGGATGGAGAATGGTTAGATATATAAAGACAGCAGCTGAAAAAATCCAAACGGCCGTAGCTTTGCTATCAAGATTCCGTTCTTGAACGGGTGAACGAGTCATGTAAACGATTTCTTATTGATACAACGGCTATATAGCCCCAACTGACCACGCCACTCTAAGAAATCAGCGAAGCAGTGGATTTCAGTTCATGGAGAGCTTGTTGAAGACCCACGTCGTTTGACTGACGTGGGTCATTTCTGGAATTTCAGATGCACAGGGATGTCCAGAAAACGATATTTCCTGGGCCAGTAATCAGGGATTCTCTACATGGCCAACTCGGTGGGTGGTATATATGTCTGACTGGCAGGTGTGCACCTGAATGCACCTAGGTATGAAGTTTGAACGGTCAGTTACTGTGCTGGGATGAAATCTCTGTATACCTTCCTTTCTGTGTATCGGATCAAGATAATACAACGATATACAGTTATGAACTTCAATATAGGTATTATGAAAGACTCTAAAGTTAACATTGCAAACTCGTGGAAATTAGTTTATTTCATGAGGGATGATCAGATGAATATATTCACTTTCTGATAACTCGTCCATTAACGGCTCATTGTTCTCAAGAATAGGATCCCAAAATGTTCAGTGGCTTCGTTTGTTGTCGTTGTTGTCTCGTCTTTGATGACATCTTTACGTGGGGGAGTCGGGACAGCTGAATAGTAGAGCGTTGGACTTTCAATGCTCGGGCAATGAGTTTGAATCCCGGCGTGGGGCAAATATTGTGTGGTTTTTGTTTGTTTGTTTTTTTTTTTTTTTTTTTTGGGGGGGGGGCGTCATTGATGTCACCTACACATGGTGGAAAAGGACGTTAAACTCTCAAACACCCACCCAACCTCATTCTTACGTGACGGGGAAAAAGCTTGGAACTCCCAACCAAGCAGCCAACCATTTCCAAGCATTTAATGCAGCAATGCAGCAAAGAAAACTGAAACGTCTGCAGAATTTGGTTCCCCAGTGTTACTACGTCAGAATTCTCAGCCACGTGCCCTTCACTGTATCGGATCATTAAAAGTGTGCTTTCTTTACCTCACTCATTTTCCCATTTCTGGCCTGATGCCCAAACAACATAAGACCCCAATATCCAATAACGCGGTGTGTATACACAACCAACCTCAATTTTGAACTTGTTTACGTTCCAGCGTCGTGGTACGATGAGCATGTGTTTGTTTAGCAAAGTGGCTCCACAGTTTCCAGCCGAACCCTCCGTCCCCCCCCCCCCCCCCAAAAAAAAAAAATCAAAGACGCCGCGTTTTTGGCAAGGTGGTTCTTGTTGAAGGATTTACCTGCGCCGCGAGCCAAGAGACCCCTGGATTTGACCCTTGCGAGACTTCTCAGGTGAGGCTGGAAGGAGTCCGCCAGGCGATTGCACCTGAGGTCAGCTCGTGCACGTGTTGCTCGCTGCAGCAATTAAGGGGCGGGGAGTTTTGGCACCACTGTTGTGTGATGATTGAGGGGCAATCTGTCGGACTTTAAGGAATGATAAAGAACTGGGGGATCATTACCTGCCTTTGCCGGGCTACTCTCCCTTTCGTCTTCTGGAGATGAGCATCGTCTAGGTGCGCGACTGTCTGTCTGGTCGTCTGCCTCTGTGTGTGTGTGTGTGTGTGTTTGTGTGTCTCTCTCTCTCTCTCTCTCTTTCTCTCTGTTCTCGTTTTTCTCCCTCTCCTGTACTTTTTGTGAGTCAGGTCGAAAGACATGGACAAGCGTCTGTAAAATAAAGAGACGCTATCCATTCATTTATTCATTCATTCATTCATTCTTGCGTGCGTGTGTTATATAGCTGGCGCTTTGCCTGAAAAAAAAATCAGTTAACATCCAGTACAGTCACCTTAAAACCATTACTCTCTTCCCTCTTCGAATTATCCTCAAAACCTTCTTTGCAACCATATATATATATATATATATATATATAAAATCATCAGAGTGTAAGTATCAAACACAGTCCGCTTGTTAACGCACAAAGGTGAGTCGATGACATGGACAGATCCGCCAATCCACTTGTGACATAGTTTTGCATACAAAACGACTTAAATTTCAGACACACAACAACTACTAGAGTGGCGCCACTGAGGTCTGGCACCCAAGCGCCCGTAGATCATCTCAGACGGAATCAGGTTAACAGCTCTACGACTAAACTACACATCAAGTACGAATAGATCAGGGACTCTTTGTTGACCTTGTCAACAGTTATGTCCCTGTACGGTCATTTAGTCTTCTTGGGCAGCAAGTCTGTCCAATCGTGAAGCCATAGCGTAAGAAGGAGATGGTTGGCAGCAGAAACCTAGTAGTTCCCACCATTGCCGGCAATGACTGATGGAGGAAGAGAGAGTGTGTGTGTGTGTGTGTGTGTGTGTGTGTGTGTGTGTGGAGGGAGGGGGGATATTCCTGTAGCCTCTCCTGTGGTGTGGAGGAAATACGGACAATCAGAGCAGACCTGAATGTAGGAAACCACAACTGTACAAAGGACAAGATAATTAACACATAAAGAGTACAATAACACCGAAGAAGTGCACAAATTCAGGCGCTAACAAGTCAAAAATGTCTATTCCTGTAGCATCTCCTGGGGTACGGAGCAAATAGAGAAAATCCGAACCTGAATACTCTGAATATAGGAAACCACAACTGTACAGAGGACATGATAAAAACACAGAGTACAACAACACTGAAACACACAAATTCTGGCGCTAACAACACTCTAGAGAGACAATGGCTATTTGCGAAATATGCAAGTCTTATCTGCGCTTTACTGAGAGGGAGAGAGGGAGGGAGAGAGAGATGCTTAATTTGGATGATTTTCAGGATTTATGAGAAACTGCGAGGCAGAAAATGTTTTATGAATAGTAAGAAAGTTCATGAAAGGATGACTTGGAGAAAGCATTTGACGGCAAATGTTGCAGCCGTGCAGGAGGTGCCAATATCTGAAACAAAATTACTTTGCTGTGGGCTTTTTCGATCAAGATCCGTTTGGATTTTTGTTGATTCTCAGTGTTGTTTATGTCGTTGTTGTCAGTTGTTGTTGTTTCAGTTGGTGTTGTGTGTGTGTGTGTGTGTGTGTGTTTTGTTGTTGTTTTTTTTTTTTTTGGTTGTTTTTTTTTTTTTTTTGGGGGGGGGGGGGGTTGATTGTTTGTTGTTGCTGTTTCTTGTTTTTGGCTTTTTTTTGTTTGCTAGGTTTTTGTTGTTGTTTTTTTTTTTGTTTTGTTTTTTTTTTGTTTCGTTTGGGTTGTTGTTGATGTTGTGTTTTTGTTTTGTTTTCTTTTTTGTGTGTTTTTGTTTGGTTTTGTTGTTGTTGTTTTTTTGTAGTTGGAGGTTTTGGGTGTTTTCCCGCTTTTTTGTTGTTGCTGATGTTATGTTGTTGTCGTTGTTGTTGTTTTTGGTTTTTTTGTGGGATTTGGAGGGGATGGGGGGGGGGGGGGGAGCTTGGGGAAACGTTTTATGGGCTAATGTGTACATTTCTCCACACCCACACAAGCCAAATGCACACAGTCTCTTCATGCTGTTCTCAGCTGAAATCATCCACTTACGGTATTACTGCAAACGTCACCACAAATTAAACGTGGCAATATAACTCCACGCATGGTCTCCGTAAACCTCCCTGTGGGCGTGAGGAAGGCGGCGGAGGGGGGGGGGAGGGGGAGGGGGATCTAAAGCACAGTGTTACTCCGGGGAACGTTGAATATTCGTCCTTGGCCTCAGGTGCCCCGGCCGTAGACCGATTTTCCGGGGGATTAGTTTCAAATCCTCCTGCGTGGGATATTGCGGCGTTGAAAACCTTAGTCACATCACCACCGGCCTAGATGTTGGGGGTAGCGTTATAGTGTCAACTTGAGGCTTAAGGGAGTAGAGGGAGACATTGATTAAACCTGAAAATGGAAATGAAATTAGATCGAAGAACTGGAATGAAGGTGAACAGTACCGACAGGCTTGTTTTACATGACAGAACTCAACGGCGTTGATTCTCTCTCTCTCTCTCTCCATTTAAACGGCGAGTTTGAAAACTGGTCGACAGACCAACAACTGTAACCGTTTTAAAATAAACACCTCTCTCTCTCTCTCTCTCTCTCTCTCTCTCTCTCTCTCTCTCTCTCTCTTGACGTAGCAGTGTCCGTTTTGTACAGGTTAATGAGTATAATTATGAACTCTGCAGAGCACGTGTAGGCTGTTTTAAAATCCTTGTTGTCTCTGGTACAGAATGACAATGACCATGACAATGATTATCTTGTTACATTTTTTTAACGGCGAAAGTGAAAAATGGTCAACAGACCAACAACGTTTACCGTTTTAAAATAAACCTCTCTCTCTCTCTCACACACACACACACACACACACACACACACACACACACACACACACCTGGCCGAACTCGGTGATGCGCCGTGCACGTGCTTGCGCTAATAATGACAAGGACGGATAAGGGGGATGCTGGTGCGTGTAATAAATGAGGTGTCGACACACCTGACTCAGTTCTATACAGTTCTCGCCTGTTTGTACTCTGTATGTGTGTGTGTGTGTGTGTGTGTGTGTGTGTGTGTGTGTGTGCGCGCGGTTTTATGTGGTACATTTAGACAATCAGATATGAAAAATTCACAAATGCAAAAAAAATGAAATATAATAATAAAAGAATTATGTCTGAACAAATAATTTATGTCAGATTATGCTGCTCTGTGTGTGTGTGTGTGTGTGTGTGTGTGTGTGTGTGTGTGTGTGTGTGTGTGGTTTTATATAGTACATGTAGACTATAATTAAATAATAATAATTAATAATAAAAGATTTTTGTCTGAACAAATAATTCATATGTAAATGCCAGGTATTGTATTGTTTCACTCTGTGTGTGTGTCGGGGTAGGAGGGGGGAGGGGAAGGGGATCTTTGTGTTCGTGCATATGCGCGTGCGTGTGTGCGTGCGTGTGTGCGTGCGTGTGTGCGTGCGTGTGTGCGTGCGTGTGTGCGCATGCGTATGTGCCTGCATTTTCAAGCTAGCACTGAGTTTTTCTCAGTCGACATTCCGACAAACGTGGCATCAATAATTCACAGGACAAACATTTTTAGTCATAGCGCCCACAAATAGAACCATTTAAAAATCTATTGTCAAAAAAAACCCAAACCTTGTGTGCAAAAGCGCCGCTTTACAGAGTCCGTCCTATCCACTCTCCCCCACGGGAGCAGCCCGTCAGTCTCTGTGTCGCCAGCTCACTTAAACTCTGTAATCCCTGGCACCAGAGGGCGATATCAATTATTAACACCCACCACCATGAGGCCGTTTTGGGCGGACGTGTTGGGGGGTCCCTCGGTACAGGCACACCGTACTGTTGTAACAATAGCTTTCCCATAGCCCGCGATAAATGTAAATGTTCAAATCTGTGGATGATCAGTGTGTAGCGTTAGAACATTTTGTGGGTTATTCGCGGGTAGTTTAAGTGATCGACGATGTTCCGTTAATGTCTTTTAATGGAGCTGTGTTCCGTTTTGTGTAGGTTAATGAGTATAATACTGCGATCTGCAGAGCACGTGCAGGCTGTTCAGTATAATATGACAGTAACCATGACGATGATTTCTTCATTTGACAAAAGTGGATGTTTTTAAACAAAAGGCCATGCCAGTTTTCTATCTTGCCGTTGCTACAGCTACAACATAACCAAGAAAATTCAAAAGAACAAGAAAAGACACTGAAACCAAACGTCACACACACACACACACACACACACACACACACACACACACACACACACACACACACACACACATCGGAAAGGGATTTTTGCAATGAAAAGTAATCATGCTGCACTGTCACGTTAAACTGAGAGAAGTATCATTCATGACTGACAACAACAACAACAGCAGCAGCAGCAGCAAAAACAACAATAACAAAAACACCAACAGTTCTTGTCTTGATATTACTTGATAACAGCACGTATTCTGCAGCACAAGGGTTTACATGTAACCTACTCTAGTTACACTAACCGTGATAAGCTTAGCTGGAAGCGTGTAGCGCTCATTTGAGATAAAATCACTATGCTGGCAAATCGTAATATAATGCCAGTATTGAATGATACAGTTCTCTCACTTTTCTTATTATATCTCGCATCCCTCTTGATTTGTTTGTTTTCTTATTCTCTCAGTTAGCCTTCACAGCCGGAGAGAGAGCCGGAGAGAGAGAGAGAGACAGACAGACACACACACACACACACACACACACACACACACACATTCACACACACACAGGCAGTCGACCAGACAGACCACAGTCGCGCACGTAGACGAACATTGCTTCGTCTCCAGAAGCCAGCCTCTCTGTGAGTGAAATGAAAGTGTGACACTGGTTGGGCAGCCATAGCAGATTCTCTATCACTGGACTGTTACTTGAAACAGCCAGAAGACACACTAAATGATGTGTAGGTTTGTTTTCAGAGAGAGAGAGAGATGCCAGAGCAAACAAGAAAGTGAAGATCCCATCAAACCAGGACCAACCACTGCGCTTCGTGCATCGTTTTCAAGACAAAAATCGAAGATTTCCTGCATTCTTCTGAAGATAATCTCTGCTGGCAGTAGGTAAACACGCGGAAAAAGCTCGGTGAAGCCTTGGTGAAAAAATATCGCCGAATGATCTTGGCAGCAGCAGCAACGTACCCACGCGTCTCCAGAGTGTACAGCACAGACGGGAATCAAGATGCAAATGTTTCGAGGAGTGTTCTTTTCAGGCAAAACCAGGGTGAATGACGACTCCATTTGTCAAGCGGCCCGGAGAGCAAAGCCTCGCCTCTTTACGCTGCCGTGTATTTGGCAAAACACAGTACATCCATGACGTCATTTTATGGAAAAAGGGGTGATTTCATGAAAGGGATTGACGTAATGGTCATTTTTCTCAAATGACGTCAATGGGCTTATTGTTTTCATGTTTCAGTCATATCAGACTACACTTGCTTCCCCCGTTGTTGTGTCTGGCAAAAAGTTTGCCAGACCATGCCACACGTTGTGCTTATTAAGCCCCGAAACGCGATTGGTTGAATTCTGGGTGCTCGGCCTTTTTGATTGACAGGAGTAGGGTTGTCTATTGAAGCAGAAGCATACACACGTCATTACATTGCAGTAATGTGTTAGTTAAAGTTGTTTACTGGTTATAAGTTTTCCCATGTATTCCTTTCGCAACGACACCTGAAGCTGTGTTTCTTTATTTAATTCAGCTACAAACCGAAATCTTAGGAGTTTTCCGGTGCTGTTAACAAATGCAAATATATTGATTTTGCATCGAGACACCGAAATCCTATGAGTTGTTTTTGTTTCTTTTTTTGTGCTATTGACATCTGAAAATGGAAAACTCGGTACTGCTGTTTACTGAGATTTCGGTTTAAC
The DNA here is from genome assembly GCA_018292915.2 of Batillaria attramentaria. Taxonomy (NCBI): domain Eukaryota; kingdom Metazoa; phylum Mollusca; class Gastropoda; family Batillariidae; genus Batillaria; species Batillaria attramentaria. The sequence goes on from JACVVK020000075.1 coordinate 915,325, forward strand.
CTTTCTCCTCCTGAATGACCTTCACCTGTAGCACAACCAGCGCCAACAACCACCGCGCCGGGGAGATAACTGTGTACATCGACGCCAATACACGCATTCTTCAGAGGTAGAGAAAAGGGACATAAATCTGTCTCCGCACACCAGTTCCCGAACGCACCCAGGGCACCGGCAGAAACTGTTCCCAAACAGTTCCGATCTCTAAATAGCATAAATTCTCATAACTGCCTCTTGGTATGCTGGTACTATCGCGAGGGACATTTTCAGAGCCCTATAGTACAGGGGTAGCTATGGAAAGACTAGCACGTCTCCACATCTCTTGGAGTTTAGTCCTTTCCACCACATCCAGTACAGGGGTAGCTATGGAAAAACCAGCACGTCTCCACATCTCTTGGAGTTTTAGTCCTTTCCACCACATCCAGTACAGGGGTAGCTATGGAAAAACCAGCACGTCTCCACATCTCTTGGAGTTTAGTCCTTTCCACCACCTCCAGTACAGGGGTAGCTATGGACTAGCACGTCTCCACATCTCTTGGAGTTTAGTCCTTTCCACCACCTCCAGTACAGGGGTAGCTATGGAAAAACCAGCACGTCTCCACATCTCTTGGAGTTTAGTCCTTTCCACCACCTCCAGTACAGGGGTAGCTATGGAAAGACTAGCACAGTAGCACGTCTCCACATCTCTTGGAGTTTTAGTCCTTTCCACCACCTCCAGTACAGGGGTAGCTATGGAAAAACCAGCATGTCTCCACATCTCTTGGAGTTTTAGTCCTTTCCACCACCTCCAGTACAGGGGTAGCTATGGACTAGCACGTCTCCACATCTCTTGGAGTTTTAGTCCTTTCCACCACCTCCAGTACAGGGGTAGCTATGGAAAGACTAGCACAGTAGCACGTCTCCACATCTCTTGGAGTTTTAGTCCTTTCCACCACCTCCAGTACAGGGGTAGCTATGGAAAAACCAGCATGTCTCCACATCTCTTGGAGTTTTAGTCCTTTCCACCACCTCCAGTACAGGGGTAGCTATGGAAAAACCAGCATGTCTCCACATCTCTTGGAGTTTAGTCCTTTCCACCACCTCCAGTACAGGGGTAGCTATGGACTAGCACGTCTCCACATCTCTTGGAGTTTTAGTTTTTTCCACCACCTCCCGCCCACAACAACCCAAAACCACCCTTTAAAGCCTGTAAGTATGTTCGTAACGCCGCTGAGATTGAAAATTGCCGCTTTCGAAGTTCTGAGGCTGTTTGTCGGATGGAAGGGTCTGTCAATTGACCATCGCGACCGTTTTCGTGACTTTGTGGCTCCTAAATGAGAGAAATACGACTTTCTTAGACCTGACCGGACTGGTCCTTGACAAATCCTCTAAAAATAGCCATTACTCAGCACTGTCTAGCTGGTCCTCGGTCCGCAACAAAATGACATCCGGCGTATGCTGAGTACGCGATACGCTTCCAGAGCAACACATATACGCCACAATGGTTTCAGATGCCATGGTGTGACCCAAGTGACTGATTCTGATGCACAGATTCAGCGCATTCGGTGAAAAGTTTTCCACATGATATTGTTTGCGCGTCATACGTATTGAGATTTTAAAGATCTACAGCACTCCCAAGTCTGAGTTCAATGGTTGGTTGGTTGGTGCGGGTTGGTTGGTTACTTAGCTAAGGCTACATCTCTAGAGTGACTGGAGATAGCCAATGGCTTGGGGAGTAGGGCAGCTGCCATAACCGATTGTAAACTGAATCAGCTCAGTTCAGTCCAGACGGCCTCAGTGACCGCAGATCGGCAGCGTTAAATTTGATTTATCCTTGACTGTGAATTGTGTTACACAAGCAAGTCTATATAGTTCACTTAAGCAATGGGCAATGGAATAATTAGGAGTAAGCCTTGCACATTTCAGTCTTGATCAGAACTGCGATCGGGCACGGGCTCGAACTCACAAAATCTGCACTCAAAGCTCGAGATGAAGGTTGCGAGACCAACCAACAAACCACGGGCCGTCAAATACAAGGGGGTTTAAGCTGCCAGGTAAGTAAACCAGGCTTTAACGTCCCTCGCCAACGAATGATTGGAGACTGTGGGGATGTTACCGTACAACACTGACGTTGTTTACAAAGGTACTGCGTGATCCACATACCCGCAGTAGTCTCCCGTACACCAGTCGTCTCCCTTGCCTCATTTCTCACACCTTTCTTTACAGGTGGCGCTGGTAAGCAGCTCATTAAACATCCGTCTGTAACCGCCATTTCCTTCTGACGGTGGGTAGTTGAACAGTGAAACGAGCGCAGCAGTCATTGACAGATCGGTCTGTTTGTAGCAGTGACGGGGAAGGAACTGTCAAGGGCAGACTATCTTGCGCACCGCTCAGTGCTATTGTTTAGAGCTGGCTTCATGACAAACAGAACGTAAACAGTGCACACTATTGGTGACACTAATGTGTTGTAACCTTTTGCATATGTGACTAGAACCTGCCTGCAATCCCCCCCCCCCCCCCCCCCCCGGATCCCGATCCCCCCGCCGGCATCCCACACAATCGGACACTTACATATGAATTATGTCAGTATACGATCCGAGCAAAGCTGTTCGTCTATTTTCAAAGTAAGGGTCCAGGGCATTGTGTGCTATCGAGGTGACATTTCCTACACGTGTTAGTAGATCTATGAAGTGCTCACATCACGGTAGTTGCTCCGCTGTCAATCAAAAGGGGCGAGCCCCCCAAAATTCAGCCAATCGCGTGCCGCAGCATGATGAGCACAACACATGGCGTGGTCTGGCAAACTTTCTTGCCAATAGGGAAGCACATATAATTCGATATACCTTAAACGTGGAAAGAAAGCGATACGTCAATTGACGTCCTTTAGGATGGTGGGGTAAGGGGGGTTGGGAGTTTAACGTCCTTTTCCACCACATACGGGTGATATCAAAGGCGGGGCAAAGATGAAAAAGCCAGCACAGATATTTCGCCCAAGCCGGGATACCAAAAAAAAAAAAAAGAAAAAAAAAGGCCACTACGCCAGTCTGTTTGATTTTGAAATCGCCGCATTTTTTCCCACAAAATGGCGTCATGGACTTACTGTGTTTTACCAATACACGGCAGAGTCAGTAAAGGGGCGGAGCCATGGCCTCGGGGCTTGTCGCGTGGAGTCGTCTATTTTGACAAAGCAGACCGTGGACCGACACAATTTTTCCACACCACCAAAATAAATCAACAAATAAATTACTAAAAAAATATATATTAAGTGAAAGTGAATAAATTATTTGCCGTTGTCATTGTTGCTGCTACTTCGCTCAGCGTAATTAGGCAATCTGTTGTCCATAATTATGTATAACTCAACGCCACAATATAACTTGCTTTACCTTACGCATATATTTGTCAAAATAGTACAAGAATGAATAAACCAAAACTTATAGAAACACACGGGAAAATGATGAAGGAAGGGGGGAAAAACAAACCAAACAAAACACAAAACAACCAAAACAACAACAACAACAACAACAAAAAACCTTCCGTAACGGTACTTGAGCTTAGCACAAAAATCCTCTTACGGATCCCCCCCCCCCCACCACCACCACCACCACTCCCCCCCCCCCCCCCCCCAAAAAAAAGAAAGAAGTGAAAGTGAATACAGAACATTAGTAAAATCAGTTACCGAAGAGTACACATACACTCTAGAGAAGATGGTGAAGTCATAAACGGCCAATTTTTCTTCCAGTCAGCAGAATTCAGGCACACCAGGGCGCCTACAGGGATGGCCCCCACTGCACGGGCTTGCATGTCTAACGCTCGTAACAGATGTCTTTCCAGTTGTCTACGTCTGCCTGATAGCTTGCCCATGAGCCCTCGGGGACTCACAAGGGCCGACATTGCCATTTCTCATACAGAGTTCTCTCCACCTGGCTATTCGCACTTCTCGCCGCTTGGGGCGCTTTGGAAGCAGGAGTGAAGAGGTGACAGGAAAGGAGATTTGTACAAGTCAGTTTTTGTTTTCCGCAAAGTGTGAATGGGTTGTATTTTTGTCCCTACTTTATGCTTGTGTTATCGGAAGGGTAGATGTCAATAGCCTGTATCAGTTCAGCAGTTTTTGATTGGTATGGTATGGTATGGTATGGTAGACTTCTCCTCAGCGCATATATCCATCTCTGCTGAAATGCTCAGGGCGCCGCAGGGCTGGAGGACGAAGCAGTGAAAGCTTGCTGTCGCTAATCGCTACTTTATGTGCAAACCTCCACCCTGCTATTCACTCTGGTGCGTGCGACAGTATTTCTGTTTTCCACGACACCGGCCACAGCCTACTCTTCTTCGAAAGATGAACGTGGGGTTTTTAGCGTGCACACTTGATGTATGTGCGTGCGTGTGTACACGAAGGCGAGACAGGCACCGTAAACGAGTCTGCACGTGGATTTGGTAAGGAAAAATCCCACCATATTCCTGCCCACCGGGGACTCGAACCAGGCAGCTCAGGATCCGAAGTCGGATGCCTTAACCACTAGACCAAATCCCCTGATTCAGTTCATGCCTGTTCCAAGACCGGCTGCCATACTTTAAACTAGACACCCGTTTTGCGGAATTGTTTCACGTGTGCTTGTACCAGCGAAATCTCAACGACGAGTAGAGCTTTCAATGCAATGCACAGACATCTACTGGCCGCGCGGGCATAAAAATGGAACAAACCGAAGTACTGCTAGTCAACGCGAAACAGAAAACTTTACATAGAGTCTAGTCTTTTTCCCATGCATAAGGCCCAAGGCGTGTACATGGACAATTAGACACCACCAAAACGACTATGTCAGGGACTAAACGGTAACACGTTGATGATAGTTCCGATATAATACGTTTGCGACTCAGTAGAATCAAGTCTCAGACTAGCCTAGTCTTGTATTGATGCACGTTAAACCCCCAAACACCCACCCACCCTTGTATTGATGCATCCGGCCCAAAAACATGTCTAAATGGGCGGTGTTAGACACCAGGAAAACAGCTAAAAACGATTTGTCAGCTTAGATATACCGGACGGTACGACAATTCCCGCCGTGTACTGTGTCAAGTATTTGGGACAGAGAACGCTAATCACGGACAAGATTCACTGCCTTCCTTGGCTTTCAGACAAATTCGAGCGATTGTCTCCACTTAGCCTGATCAGAGTAATTACTAGCCCAGTGATGTAATTTGAGATGCGCTCTCTCTGTTTGTTGTCTTCCCTTCTGAAGCCATCTGTCTTCGGAACCTTGGTAGCTCACTGGTCTTATTGTGCTGTGAGGTCTGTATATCTATTTTTGCTCAGAGAGTACTATAGCTGTTTTTGGGATGTTTGTTCCGTCGACAGTATGTTGTAAATGTGCCCAAATTTGAGATGTGTGTTGTACTGTGGTCTGATGGTGTGTGTGTGTGTGTGTGTGTGTGTGTGTGTGTGTGTGTGTGTGTGTGTGTGTGTGTGTGTGTGTGTGTGTGTGAGAGAGAGAGAGAGAGAGAGAGAGAGCAAACTTTCAACGGTTAATTAATAAAAGCCGCTACGCGTTATCATCAATCATTTAATCACAACAAATGTCACTTCAGCGAATCGCGCGGATACGTGTTTTCATTCTCCGAAAAGAAAAGGCTCATTTACTCAAATCCCCAAAACACCCCCCACGTTTCCTTTTTCCAGACAATCGACTTCCGCAAAAAAGAGCCAGCGCTATTATTAATCGTTCACTCATCCATTCGTTTCACGTGTTTGTTTTCAATTTGTGTTATGTTCTGCAACAGAGTAAGGTTTTAAGGGAGATTGGTCATTAGGTGAATGATGGATGCCGTGTCAGAAAATGTTCAGCTCACTGTTTCGTAACCCAAACAAATCCCAGTCCAGTTCCCTGGTTTTCGCCAATTTTTTAAGGGGTTCGCGCATGCCCTCTGTGTGTGTTGACAGAGAGACGCAGACGACATTTCTGACTGGCTTTGTCCTGTCAAGCGAAAAACCGTCCCGTCTGAAGAGGATCTCTCAGAGTCTGCAGCTAATCAGCGTTCAGACACACTACCTCATTCACAAGAGCTGCTGGTGGATCCTTCTCAGTCTAGGACTTAAGCCGAGAAATCACGCGCTCTCTGATTTACTGCCACCATCATTATGTCGTGTTAGGATGTATCGTGACTGTCTGTATGTAACGAGTATGTGACGTGTACTTAATGTGTATGTAATGTGACATGTATTTAATGTGTAATGCCAATCTGCTATTGTAAGGCGCTCAGAGCTCCAGCAGGAGGTTGGGCGCCAGACAAATCCTCATTATTATTATTATCATTATTATTATTATTATTATGGACGTTTCGCAAGCTGCCTCGGGGTTGAGGTGTTTTTTTCGGGATGAGTCCATAACTGCTCTTGTGAAAGACGTGCAGTGTTATAATTCTTTGACCTTCAAGGGGACAGAAAGGCGTTTTGAAAACAGGCTGGTGTCTATTCATTCGTCAAGTCGCAGACATCTTGTCACCGTCAGAGTAGTCCTCCCGCCTTTTTGGAGAGTTCTTGGTTTCCTGCTTAGTTAGTCTTGTGAAGTGTTTGTAAACAATTTTCAGTTATCCCTTTCAAAACAATTTACTGATGTCATTTTGTGTGACTTGGGGGACTTGTCTCCCTAATTGTTCGTCCGACTTTGTCAGTCGTTTAATCCTTTCTTCTGTGTTTCTCTGCTTTGACGACTCAAAGACATAAGAGCTGAGAAAATCGACTTTGCCTGATAACAACCATATCATGAGTATTTGCAAACGTTTTCCAGTGACTATTCTAAATTGATACAACAAAGCAGCGCCTTGTAATTTGTTGGCCGCTTTCTAATTCCTTGTTCAGCCTCGCTCCGTCTTGTGTGAAACGCTTTTCATGCGGTAGTGAGTACTTCATTAGTTCGCTGCGTCTGCGCGTGCGCGGGCTTTGTCTCGGAAGTGACGTGTGACAGGGCCACGTGCCGGGGTTCGAACCCCCTGACCCTTGGGTGTTGATGGGAGTGTTGACTACGTCACTCACACGCTCACGGTGCCGTCACAAGATTGCGCCACTGTCGCCATCGTGTTTTCTCAAGGGAGGGAAGTGACACCGACTTCCGCTGAAGAGGTTGTCTCCCGTATCGGCGGCTCTGGGTTGTTTCTCAGTGTCACAGCTGCGTCGCTGCTAACCTGACCTGGGCCCCCAGACGGATATGTTACGTGATGAACGTGTAGTTGCGCTATGGACCACTCACTGCAGGACAGTATCAGTAGACATCTGGCAAAACTTTTCAATGCTAACCAGTTGATGGTCACGGTTTCATCAACCTACTTATGTCACTTTTTGTAAAGTTCTTTATTTATGATTTATGGAGTTAGTGTTGTCGTTATTTATTTATTTGTTTCTTTGTTTTGGTTGGTTGGTTTTTATTTGTTTGATTTTATTTTCCTTAATTTTTTTCTTTCCTTTTTTTTTTTTTTTTTTTTGCTTTCCTTTGTCTTTCTCTTTTTTTCTTGGGGGGGGGGGGGGGGGGGTGAAGGGGGGCTTTTCTTTTGGGTTGGGGTAGGGGATGTTGGGGGGGGGGGTCTTTTTATTTTGCTGGTTTTTGTGTTCTGGCTAACTAATGTTGTTAAGAAGAAGATGAATCGTAGGTTTCGGCCTCTCTCTCTCTCTCTCTCTCTCTCTCTCTCTCCCCGACAGATTGTGAGACGTGGAGCCCGAGAATGCCTACAGTCATCTTCAAGAAGTCAGTTGAAGCCAGAAACAAATCACAACGACCCGAGGCACATTTCTCAAGTGAAACCAGAGGTACTGCTGGCAGTCAGTCGAGACTCCCTGTTCTCAAGTGTTGACACGCATGGCCTGCTGCAAAGTACCCACAGTTCCACAGGGTTACGCGACAATCGTTATACGTCATCTTCCCGCCCTCTTGGAAATTGAATTGTGGGATAGCCCCGCAGGGCATTGTGGGGAAGGACTCGAGGGGCTTCACGAGTGCGACACTACATGGCTCCAGCACGGCCAGTGACTCACGATTTAAGACGGGGGGGAAGCTCCACCGAAATCCGGAATTTTAGAGCAACTCATTATGGCTTAATTATCATACCGACAAGGAAATGATGGGTCCTCTTGCATGCGGTCACCAGCCGCTGTTGTCTGAGAGAGGCGATCGGAGCGAGACGCCAGCATGAAAGTGATGTCATTAGTCGCCAAAATGGAAAATGATGCCAAATTTCGACGGGAATTAAGACGAAGAATATCGTCCGCGAATCCCCGTGTCTGTGTGTGTTAGGAAACGAAATTAGTGCAGTGACGAGTTGAGTCGTTAATACATTGTAACAGGCGGTTTATTGCATTATTCGGAGTTCGTAATGCCCGCGATAAAAATTCAAATTGGTGAATGTTGCGTAACGAATTTTTTGCACTTTTCTCGTCGAAGTAATTTCACCGTGGGGGACAGTTTTGTTCCTTCCTCTGGGATGCCAGATTGCTCTTTCATGCTTTGTTAAACCACTTACTGCACAATTTGCAGGGTTTATTATTATTTAAATTCCAAAGGGCCAGTTCCATCTTTGCGGAGCCAACTTTCGTTTTGGGTCGGATTCATCCCTCGTGATTGCGCCTGTACGCTCGAAATACTCTATCGTGATGATTAATTCAGCTCTTAATGCGATACAATGTTGTTTAGACTTTGCGCGAGTGGTCGAACATTTAAATTCCGTTGTTACTGTTGTTACACAACTGGAGTGCTCAGTGTGGTCGCCGCGCCATCGGGAGCCGGGATAGCCGAATGGTAGAGTATTGGACTCTCAATGCTCGGGTCGTGAGTTCGAATCCTGGTTGAGGCTAAATATTTGTGCTGGCCTTTTTCTCGTTGCCCCGTCTTTGATATCACCCACACGTGATGGAAAAGGACGTTAAACTCCTAAACACCCACTTACCCTCACTGCGTCATCGAGTACGCATCTGTTGGCTCAGTGCCAGCATTACAGACGCTGTCACTGCCCAGGTGTCCAAGTGGTACAGGCACACTCACAAGCGGAACTTTTCCAAAACATAACCTGGCTTTAGCAAAGGTGGAATTAGCCCATTACAGCGACAGAAAGGTGCAGGCTGACTGGGAAATGTCATAACAGCGACAGAAAGGTGCAGGCTGACTGGGAAATGTCATAACAGCAAGAACTTTATTGAAGTGGAGGAGGTTGGGAGGAGGAGGAGTAGGGTGGAAGGGAGAGGAGCGTCAAGTTTCACACGCTCCGAAAGCGTACCGCACGTGCATATATTACAGCACCCTGATGAGTGTGCCCGCCTGCCTGCTGGTTGCCTGGTTGGTTAACTGGCGTTTAACGTCGCCACCAGCAGACTGGATGGCTGTTTTGAAGTGTGACTGACAGCCTTTTTCACCACGTAAGGGTGGTATTGGGTTCTCAAAAACGCAGCTACTTCCTCCCTGGAACAACTTGCTGGCTTAATTGACATCAGGTTCTGCTACCACCAAGACCTTCAATTGGAACCTCAAGGCGCATTTCTTCTCTCATTTTTATTTTATTTTATTTTGCTCTCTGTCTCTATTTCCTCTCCGTCACCAGTAACTGCCGTGAACATGCAGTAAGCATGGAAGCTGTTGCGGCGACCCGCTAGAAATGGCCAATCATTATCATCGTCTTTGTCGTCATCACCGTCGTTGTCGTCGTCACCATCATCATCACCGTCGTCGTCGTCGTCGACGTCATCATCATCACCGTCGTCGTCGTCATCATCATCATCATCGTCATCATAAACGGGACAACGTGAAGAAAGCAACATCAACATTTTGGCTCTTAGTTCAACCAGGATTCGAACTCACGACCCGAGCATCAACAGCCAGACGTTCTGTCTATGTCCCAACCAACCTATCTCCTCGGCTGTTTGCGTCTTCTGCAGAAACGAAACATTTTTTTTGCAAAGCATTCAAACCTTCCTCTTCACATTTTTCTACTCAAACCTCTCAGCCTGTGTGTGTATAATACAAAAAAGCGAACCGAAGTTCTAAGTTTACTGTTACATTTCTGCTATTTTCAATGTCGTGTCCATGTTCCCTGTATTCTTTTCCCATCAAGCAGCGCGCGAGAGGGGTGCAATATCACTTATAACGCGTAACTGGAGTCTGTATATGTATTCCTTATCACACACTTGGCGGGAAAGTCATTACAGAAAGCTGGGAAGGTCGCCTTGTGCCGTTTGAAGGGATATTATATTCACGTTATGGTCGGCATGGGAATATTGTATCTGGGCCTGGCGTGGAATAAATAAACCAGACTGGAAAAGGTTGCCAACTTTGATAGAGTGAAAGCATGTCGTAATTCACTGCCTAGAACTTGATATGGGAAAACTTTGAGATTTTTATTCTTTCAAGAAAACAAGGCATGGCTGTCTATCCTCAGGCTGTATTGCTTTTGAAAAAGGAGATAAGCTTGTTTGCAGCGCCTAAATCACCACCGTCACATCCACCACCACCACCACCACAACAACAACAACAGCTACTACAACAACCACTATTACTACTTCTGCTATTGCTACGACTGCTACAACTTCGTCTTCTATTTTGTATCGTTTTGGTTACGATACGGTTATCTCATGACATACGGACATCATCCAAAGTCTCCAATCTCTTATTCCGTTGGATGTGTATGTTGTTTTTTGCTGTTGTTGTTGCTTTTTGTTGTTGTTGTTGTTGTTGTTGTTAACTTGCAGGTTTTCTTATGTTTATATTTTTAATGATGCTTGTATGTTATATACGATGAAGACATTTTTCTCACACAAGCAGGGGACAAGCCGGGGTGGCCGAATGGTAGAGAGCTGGACTGTGACATTCAATGCTCGGGTCGTGAGTTCGAATTCCCGGCTGGGGCCAAATATTTATGCTGGCCTTTTTCTCGTTGTCCCGTCTTTGACTATATCACTCATAGCATGTTGGAAAAGGACATTAAACTCCTGAACACCCAACCGCCCTCAAACGATTAATCTTAAGCAGAATGACCGATAGAAAAAAGGTGTGCGTGCGTGCGTGCGTGCGTGCGTGCGTGTGTGTGTGTGTGTGTGTGTGTGTGTGTGTGTGTGTGTGTGTGTGTGTGTGTGTGTGTGTGTGTGTGTGCAATTATGTTCTTCAAAACCTATGCTGTTTGAACATTACTCTTCAAGCACAACGCACTGGCTCAGAACTGACAAAACATTCTGATGTGAGTGCTGACTTATTAGTTTTTTTTGTGGACTGGGAGACACTGACATGAAATTTTCCGCTGCGGGTGCTAACTGACCAGTTTTTGCCGACTGGGAGACACATTAAATTTTTCACAAGCACAGACAGTCAAATGTGATTCTGGCATACTCTGCATTGTACGTATCTTACATTCCCACAGAAGCTTCCCACTTGAAGATGCATTGTGTACTGTCCCTCGCCCGTGAATTCCTCTCGTCTGATCAAATTTTCTAACGCAACTGACAAGACAATACACTTAGCTGTGTAAAGTGGATTACAGGGAATTAAAAACCAGGGCCGTGTGCAAAACTACGCGAGCAAAACAAATGACAGCTCCCATCCAATCAGACTGCTCGATAATTTATACCACGTGATCTGCAAGAACGGAGAGAGAGAGAGAGAGAGAGAAAGAGAGAGAGAGAGAGAGATTAATGACAATACAATAAAACTTTTTCAACGGTAGAAATGTTGACATACGTGTCGGGCCAGTTTATCATTTGCCGTTGCCTAACTACGAAATACAACAAAGTAAAAAGAAAATAATAATGAAAAAAGCAACCATTCTATATTCTAAAAGCACAGAGAGAGAGAGAGAGAGAGAGAGAGAGAGAGAGAGAGAGAGAGAGAATGTTTTTCAGTAGCACCCCGATGAGGCGACGCCAAATGCAAATTTCCCTGAATTGAATTTAAAAGTAAATCCGTCACGCTTTTCTTCGTGTCCCGTCATGCACCGCACCGTCACGCCTGGCTGCACCCTAACGATAGCTGGCCGACCAAATTGATGATGCTTTATGGGTGCGACAGGGGAGAGGGTGGTGAGCGCAGCTCATTATCGATAATGATTTAAGGGGTAAGAATTAAATCATGGCCTTAGCAACCCACTGACTCTAATCCAGATCCCCAGTCCCTGCAGCATGCTTCATCACACTCGCGCCGCCACCACCACCGAAAACTATTACACCCTTTCCACCCCCACCCCTTACCCTCCATAGCCCCTTCTCATATTGTGCCTCATTGTCGTCATCTGTCCTTCCCCCCCCCCCCTCCTTCGACCCCCCCCCCCCTTCTTTCCTCCTCCTCCTCACCATTCTCCCATACATAACACCCTTAGTCAGTTCATTTCAATCCAATTCTAGTAATTTCAGTTCAGTTCAAGTCCGATTCAGTTCAAGTCGGTCTGTTCAAATCAAAGCAATTCATTTCAGTTTCTTCAAATCAAATCAGTTCAGTTCAGTCTGTTCAGTTCAATTTCGTTCAGTTCTAGTAAGTTCAGTTCAGATCGAGTCAATTCAGTCTCTTTAGTTCACGGCAATTCAGTTCACTCTGTTCAGTTCCATTCAAGTAATTCTAGTCTGTCCAGTTCAACTCAATTCAGTCTGTTCAGTTCAATTTCAATGTAATTCCATAAACATAAATTAGTACAGGTTCTTGTGCGTTTCCACTTGGGGTGGGGAGCCGGGGTGGTCGAATGGTAGAGCGTTGGACGTCTAATGCTCGGGTCGTGAGTTCGATCCCGGCTGGGGACAAATATTTGTGCTGGCTTTTTCATCGTTGCCCCGTCTTTGATATCACCCTATGTGGTGGAAAAGGACGTTAAACCCCCAAACACCCACACCCATTCCACTTGGGGTAAAAAGCATCATCTGTTCTATTGCTTCTTTCTTTGTGTTTGGATGGTTGTTTGTTTGGTTGGTTGGTTGGTTGGTTGGTCTGTTGGTTGGGCGTTTGGTTGGTTGGTTGATCGGTTACTGGTCAGTTGCTTGGTTGGTTGGTTGGTTGGTCGTGTGGTTGGTGGGTGGGTTGGTTGGTTGCTCTGTTTTGTTTCGGTTGGATTTGGTGTGTGTGCGGGAAGGTTAGAGGTATGTTGCGTTCCGCTGATTTCCGGTGCTATCTATTTTGTGACCGTTCGTGTGCACAGAACATTTGTGCATGGCTTTTTTCTCTTCCGCGTTCACTCTTTCATTACAAACAAGTCAAGTCAACTCAAAAACAGCGAAGCTAGGTAAGTGGTCGCTGCAAGGGAGAGAACTGTCCTGTATTGGAAAAGTGATCACTTGATCAAGCAGATCCCAGCACAGAAAAAAAAAAAAAAATGATGAAGGGCGGGGGAGGGGAGGGGGGGGAGGGGAGGGGAGGGAGGACTAAAGGAAACTGAAAGGAGGCAAGACTGGTGAAGCCCCTGCGCCCCCCCCCCCCCCCCCCTACACACACACACATATACACACACACATCCCCAACAGGGGCCGGCTCACCCAGCATGTCTTTTTCGGTTTAAGTCGTGAAGTGAAGTCAAACTTTATTATCTGCGTAATAGAAATTTCTTGGTCACATGCACAAAAACACCGAAGAACAGAAAGACAAATGTTAACAAACTAAAACAGTCGTCATTATAGTCATAACAGAGTTATTCAGTCAAGGTTCAGAAGCTTGATTAACATGGGGAACAAAGGAATTCCTGGCATTAACATACACTGTGCCGCTTGTTTATGCTCACTATCTGTTTACTGGAGCGACTTGTCAGTATTGCAATAAACCTGTTTAAACCAAAGGAATTCCTGAATAGAATATTATGATAAACGTTTGAAGTGCATTGTTGAAGTATAGTGTATGTAAGTGACTTCTGTTGTATGCCAAGAGACTCGCGCACACTGCACTGGTCATAATTATTCTCTTTTGATCGTTGAAAACAACTGGTTTCATTTCTTCCTCTCTCTCACTTTTAAAACTGCACGTCTGTTTAAAACCGACGCTAGGGGAAGCAGCATTTCTTTAATTCTGAAAAGCAATTAACCACTTAACCTCTCCGAGGCTGTCATTTGATGAGGTCCTTGCAGCGTCTTTTTTTGTGTGTGAATCTCTCTCTCTCTCTCTCTCTCTCTCTCTCTCTCTCTCTCTCTCTCTCTGTGAAGCATGTGATTGTGAGGCAATGGCAGTTCCGCTTGATTACACATGAAAGCCGTTTGAGCTCCCCTCTTTCATCTCCTCTTCGTTGACCTTTCCAGCCCTCATCTGCAGAAGGTTCGGTGATTTAGGGTCACCGTGACCTAGCCCCCAATAAAAAAAAAAAATCCCCCCCCCCCAAACAAAAATGAGCATTCGATGTACATAGATAGGGGATATGGATTTTATGCCTTTGCTGATTAAGATGATCCTCAGTCGGGGAGGGGGGGGGGGTCCGCTTGCCAGGCACCCGTACGACTACAAAGCATAAAGGTTTTGATAACCCGCTGTCTATCAAGCGACGCTAGCTTTGCTTAATGTGCTTTTTATGAGCTCGGGCATAGGAATCATGCGGACTGAGTGATCTGATGATGATTTTTTTTATTATTATTGTTATTTTTATGATGATTCCCTTTCTCGAAAATAGATGCGTTTGTGCTGGATTTTACAAGTCTGTTCAGAACGTTGAGTACGCGCGTAATACGAGTTTGTGTGTGTGTGTGTGTGTGTGTGTGTGTGTGTGTGTGTGTGTGTGTGTGTGTGTGTGTGTGTGTGTGTGTGCGCGCGCGTGCGTGTGCGCTTGAGGAGGGTGGGGGGGAAGGGGTGGGGGTGAGGTAGGTGCAGCAGATGTTATCCAAGAAAGAGGTTACAGTCACACAGACTCAACATACAAAAATACATTGCAGAGAGAGAGACAGAGACAGACAGACAGACAGACAGTGTGTGTGTGTGTGTGTGTGTGTGTGTGTGTGTGTGTGTGTGTGTGTGTGTGTGTGTGTGTGTGTGTGAGGGTTTAACGTTCTTTTACTTCACATTATGGGTGGCAACGAGAAAAAGATCAGCACAGCAGAGAGAGAGAGAGAGTGGGTGGGTGGGTGTTTTGGGGTTTAACGTCCTTTTCCACCAAATACGGGTGATATCAAAGACGGGGAAACGATGAAAAAGCCAGCACAAATAGTTGGCCCCAGCCGGGATACGAAGAGAGAGAGAGAGGGGGGGGGGGGTAGGGTATATACAAGCGTGTCCACCATTCGACCAAAGTGTGTTGAAATGAAAGCAATAGGCCATTTGTTATAATAGTATCCATGTCACTAATACTGTGCGTAAAGTGCACGCATTCAGTAACTGGAAAAACATCAAAGTGTCCCCCATTTCATCAGCCATCCCGCCGCCAGTCACATGAAGCACCAAATCGACTACTGATATGAACGCCATCTGCGCATATACATCACGTGTCTGTTGTTGCTAATGGCACAACCATCCACTTCAGCGAGGCACTGTCGTATAGACAAGGATGGGACAGACTGCTTTCAATTTTCACGGTCAGATGAACTGCCAACAGAAGCACAGGTGATTTTATGCACAGCGATATCACCCCGAACCAAAAACTGCGATCAGTCATCAAAACTGTTGAGCAAAGTTTTACGACGGAAACACAACCCGGTCAAGCGAGAAATTACCGAACGCAAACAACGGGTCATAAAGTCAAACAAAATCAATTATGAAGGAGCAGGACTATAATGGTCGCTGTTTTATTGGCACTAACCCCGTCCCACCACTCCGAGTGACCGCTGGTGTCCAGATGGAGGGGAGGAGGGAGGTGGGGGATGAGGGCATGGATATGCCAGAGCTGTTGGACATTATGATGGCTTTCTGGGGGTGCTCTGTCCAGGGGACCAGTGGACAACATCTGTCCACCTTACGGAACCATCACGTTTTTCGCTGGGACAATGACGAGCCAATCACAATTAGGCCAAGTGACCCTGGAGTGGCCGCTGACTCCATGGGATAAAAGGTGTATTCGAAAGTTGTTTTTGTTGTTCTCATTTTATCGTTGTTGTTGTTCTTCTTCTTCTTCTACTTCTTCTTCTTCTTCTTCGTCGTCGTCGTCCTCATTAAAAAAAAGGAGTCAAGTCGGTCGAATGGCAGAGTGTTGGACTTCTAATGGTCGGATCGTGAGTTCGTATCCCGGCTGGGGCCAAATATTTGTGCTGGCGTTTTCATCGTTGCGCCGCCTTTGATATCACCCGTATGTGTTGGAAAAGGACGTTAAACCCCCAGCACTCACCCAATCACTCACCCTCGTCGTCGTCGTCGTCGTCCTCATTGAAAGAGGAGTCGAGTTGGTCGAATGGTAAATCGTTGGACTTTTGAGGATCGTGTCGTGAGTTCGAATCCTGGCTGGGTCGATTATTTGTGCTGGCTTTGGCTTGCTCGTTGCCCGTCTTTGATATATCACCCATACGTGGTGGAAAAGGACGTTAAACCCCCAGACACGAGCCCACTCTTCTCTTCTAAGGGGGAGTAGGATTGTTCAGCTCGGTTCAGCTTCGGTCTTTTGAGATCGCAAGGTCTTGACTTCAAATCTTGGAGGCTAAAATATGCACAAATGTCTTTTCCTAGTGTCAAAGTCTCATCCTTGGCTTCTCCGTAAAACTCCAAGCACTCAATCCTTTTTAAAGAGCATAAAATCATAACTTCCTGTCAGACTCTCGGATCGTGGCAAACAGCAAAAATTCCTGCCCCCCCCCCCCCCCACACACACACACACACCTTTTTTTAAAGGGAGGACGGGGATGAGCTCAACGACCTTGAACTGTTCCATGGGGCATTTTTATAAGCTGTGCTATATAAGCGGGCATCGCACTATATTGGAAAAACCCTAAACGCACCATAGAAGCGTTTTGCAGTCGCATCACCACACCCACCACACCACTCTAGTTTTTCTAATGGCCTGACCAGCCGAGCCTTTTCGAGTCAACTAATGATGGCTTCTTCCTCCCAATCTTTCTAACCGTGCAGTGTGCAGGGCGCCACACCCTAAAAACTTAATAAACCACCCAAGCAAGTGAGGAGCGTTGAATATGAGGCACAAGTATCAGGGGAGAGCACCCCCGAGGGCGCCCTTGTTTGTCATTGTCACCCGGCTAACTGGTTATTAAGATCGGCTGGGTCCCCGACGGCTCAGCGGTACCGCGAGTGACGCTGGGTCTGAGGACTGAGTGGACAAGATTCCATTGTTCGTCATGGCGGCAGTCGTGACGGTAGCTGCATGTGGCGATGGTAGTGATTGCTTTTATTGTTTTCGCTGTCTTGCATGGAATTTGCAATGAGAGTTCTGTACTTACAGTCAGTGTAAATGTTTCGCCGGTACTTAACGTTTCAGTCAGTTTCTGAAGCCAGAGAAGCAGCCTGCATTCGCTCAGCAGAATCAGGCCACGAGACAACAGCGGGGCCTGATATTAAAATCTCAATGCGTTTATCACGCCCACAGCAACGCTATGGAAAACCTTTCAGCAAATGCACTTAATCCGTGCATCAGAATAAGTCACCTGGAACACAATATACCATCTGACGGTGCCTGTCTCACCTTCTTGTACACACGCACGCACAAAATTAATATCAAGTGTGCACGCTAAAAATCCCACGTTCATCTTTCGAAGAAGAGTAGGCTGTGGCCGGTGGCGTGGTAAAACAGAAATACTGTGGCACGCACCAGAGTGAATAGCAGGGTGGAGGTTTGCACATAAAGCGGCAGCAGGCTTTCACTGCTTCGTCCTTCAGCCTTGCGGCGCCATGAGCATCTCAGTAGAGATGGACACGTGTGCCGAGGAGAAGTCTACCATACCATACCATACCATACCATACCATACTATACCATACCATACCATACCATCTGAAACGATTGTGGTGACTCTGGTTGGCATATATAATGTTGTTCTACGTATGTAGAAGCGTATTGTACACAAAGCAGAGACGTTATTTGGTAGCGAACTGCAAACCAACTAGACAGCGCTGATTGGTGACTAGTTCACTAGCGACTTTGTCGGTCGGCGTGTTGTACAGGTATGGAAGCGTTAGGTCAAAGAAAGTCATTATGTCTCTACTATTAGACTGAAGCTGCAACGTCACAAAAATGGTCGCAGTGGCCAGATGTTCCATCTACTCATTTGGCAAACAGCCATTGAACTTCGTAAGTGGCAGTTTTCCCATTAAGGGCATAAAGGCTTTTTCAAATGAAAAGGAATAATATGACTTCGTTCGGCCATATGAGGAACTAGCAGAGCACCCGGCTTCGCTCGGGTATACATGTATACCAGTTTACTTGTTGTTACTTGTGTCAATCCACTTTAATGCTGTCGGTCTCATATTTCAAACACTATTTGTGGCAAAACTAAATTCAGAATTAATTTCACCAAACTTGATAGACTTTATTTTATTTCTTTATCCTATGTTCTCCCCCAAGTGTCCACTGCATCTAGGCTCATGGCAAATTTGGTGGCAATCGGCTGACTCGTTTGGACGCCAACCCCTGACACACAGACACAGACACACACAAACGCTAGCCGCTTATTATATAGATGACTGTCACTGAGTGTGGAAGATGCCGCTGGAATTTGTATTTCTTGGCTGTGTCCAGTTCTCTCTTCTCAAGTCCTGCAGTCAACAACGTTGTCGCAAGTACAGATGCTGAAATCAAACACACACACACACACACACACACACACACACACCACTTCAGCATCATCCTGTTCACTATCCGGGTTGAGACGCACGACCGATAACCATTAAAATCCCGGCTAATGTCGCGGACAGTGCGCTTGTACGGAGCTCTCCGGCAGTTGCCCGAAGATTGCGTCCCTTGTTCGGCCTTTGTGCTGGATTAACTCCCCTGTTACCAAAAGGAGGCTGACGCCTGGTCGCTGTCATAATTCAGTCCCTTCAATTTTCCCTTCATTTGCATGAGAAAGACTGGCTTCCGTGAGGATGTGAAAGAGACGAGGGAAGGGACTGTGCATCTTTCTCCGGTGACAGTGGGGGACAGGAAAATGGGGACACGTGGTCATGTGAAAACATGCGGACACACGTGACCTGTATGCTTTAGGTCACGTGCCGGTCTTGTCGCCACGTGCGATACGCACACTCCATTGTCAAAAGAGGGGTGTCGTCCGCCCGATTTTTAGTCGCTGACGAATGTTTTTCTTTTGTCTGGACATGTGGGCGTGTGACAGATATGGCGACCTCTCAATCTGAGATTGGTGACACAAAAAGGACACTCTAACGGCCTTGAGGTTGTCCAGAACGTGTGGGTGGGTGTTTTGGAGGTTAACGTCCTTTTCCACCAGATGGAATTCTAAATTTCCGAAACTTAAATTGCTGAGCTGGCCCTCCGGACCACGTGATTGTAATGTGTTCATGTCCACTGCAGTGTGTGAGAGAATGTGTGCAGTTCACGTGAGCGTGTTTGTTGGGTTTAGCTCGCGGCGCTTTAAGCCAAATATTTGGGTTAAAGCGCCTATATTAATGCGAGTATTATTATCACGTATGCGTGACATCAAAGGCGGGACAGCGAGAGAGAGAGAGAGAGAGAGAGAGAGAGAGAGAGAGAGAGGCCAGCATAAATAATTATTTAGCCCCAGCCTGGATTGGAACCCGAGCGTTGAAAGTCCAACGCTCCGCTATTCTGATAACCCCGAGGTTGACGAGAATATGGGAGAGTCCCTTGCTGCTTGCAGCGTTTGAGTCTGAAAGTTGCATGTACTGCAGTGAGACAGCAATGTTTCCGAAGCGACCTAGGGTGAGTTAGTCCATGTAAAGTATTTATTACCAGTGCTGGAGGTCTTGGGTTCGATTTCCGTCTGGCACATCATGTTTTTTTTGTTTGTTTGTTGTTGTTTTTTTTCCCCAATCTTTCACGTGTGATCATCGACTTTTTTTTTTTTTTTTTTTTTTGCTTCTCTGGCTTTGTTTCTGAATGCTTTAATCTGAAGTTGTAATGGTTGAGATTACCCTGTGCACTATGTACTTGGCATATTTTGCCGGTGTTCGATTTGCTGTCAATGTGCGACTGAACAAAAAGAAGTTTGGCCCATCACACACACACACACACACACACACACACACACACAGCGTACACCTAACCTCGCGCACGTGCATATCGGATGCAGACACAAGTCGACTCGTCCCGTGCAAAAATTACCTTGTTCCACTCACGATCATCACCAAGGAATCTGACCATATTGCAGCCGCATCATGGCCGTCACGGTGTCTTCCATTAGGCTGTCATCGCAGCCAACGACAGCACACACTCCGCTCCAATTTACCTGTCATCTCGATCAAATTGGAACTAAATTAGCAATGGGCTGTTCTAATGCGCGGAGCTTTCAAGTCTTGGTATTTTGATGCATGCTGCAGTTGAGGGTGACTGCTTCGTGTTTGGCGTTGGAGTCTGAAGAAGTTTAACTTCTTTCATGATGGAAGCTCTTGGTGTTTTTGTAAAATCTTAATGTTGCCTTATTGGTAAGCCTTGAAGACTTTACCTCTTAAAAGCCCATGCGAAAATCGCAGTTTGACTTGAAATTTACAGATCACTAGGAGCCACTCCAAGCCACTATTACGTAATATGCATTGGTCTTCGGCCTAGCAGTGAAGGCACACACACACCTTGTGTAATACAATACAATGATGGCAACAAAACAGAGATAATCTTGTATGCCTTCCTTTTCATAGATTCTGCGTACAGATTTGACAGCGGCTTTTGCTCTGTCCCGACAATTTTGCCAGCCTGCTCAACAATTTTAAACAGTCTAGCCTTATCCTTAACGAAGAGGATGACACAACGTTAAATGTAACAATACTTTCTATCAGTATAGTGGTTTGAAGTGGCTCCTATTGGTGTGCATTGGTTTGTTCTTTTTAACAAGCTTTATCATACAGCGGGCCGGGTTGCTCGGGTTTGGGCTCTTAAGAGTTAATCAACCTATTCATGGAAATGGAGCCTCTTTCACCGCGTAAGTCTTTGCACGTGAAATAAGACTAGGACACGGTCAAAGGTCCGCACGCGTACGCGCGCGCACGCACGCACGCACGCACGCACACACACACACACACACACACACACACTTTTGACTTTGATGCTTTATTTAACAACGGTATAAGATGTTGGTTACAATAACCATTTTCCAACTTGCTGTTGAACACTAAACTAAGAGTGACGTATAACATAATGGTGCCATAAAAGCACAAGAGAATTCAAAGCTTGTTTTTAAACATAAAAAATAAGAAGAATTGAGCAAAGCAATCAAGCTATGAGACACGAATAATTGAAAACAACAACAGACAACAGCAACAGCAAGAACATACTTAGCAATGACACTAAAGTCAAAATACAGACTGATACAGGCAGACACATACAACAGTCAGCAAGAGAGAGACAGACAGACGGAGACAGATTCATGACAATGACATTGCTTCTCCATTTAATTCACTGAGATAGCACACAGACAGACGCTGACAACGATTCTTTGTTTCAACACAGAGGAAGACAGAGAGACACAGTGACAGAACCTGATTTGCAAGTGCATGTTAAGTACATGGCTCCACACCAAACAAAAAAAAAATGCAATGTTGACAGAGGTTCCATTAACGTAGGGGTGTAAATGAAACTCAACGTATCCTTTGATGCTGAAGCGATTCACATGAATAATTTTGTCAGCTTCCACACCTAACGCCGTCACAGAAAGCTCCCCAGCATTCGGAAGTGCAGACGGAACCGCAATAGCTATCCGGGCATTATCTGGAAACAGAATACATTAATGTTTTAACGAAATGGTCTTATCTGATTTTAGGTGTCTTGTTTATCATAATATTCTTTTAACCGGCCAGAAATTCAAGCCTTCCTTTTCACGATGGAGTGTTTTGAAAGGGTGCATCCAGTTTTGCAATAATTCTAGAACGTGATTTTTTTCCCCAGTGTTTTCAAAAGTTTTCATTTGGAGCTTTATGGAGAAAAACAAGACTTTGTTATGAAATATTATGAAATATCATACCGGATTTAGTTTAGCACTTAGCACATAACCTCTAGAGTGTTGCGTGTTTAGCATTAAGAAGATTCACATGCATGCAAAAGCATGGTTTGACAATATGAACACAGACTGGAATTAAATGAGTCATAAGTGACGTCCTTTGACTGGTTGGTTCCCGATTTCCTGACCTTTTGACTGTTTTCTCTTTTTCTTGACAGAGGATATACTTATCTGCCCTTATTTAACTCTTAAAACCAATGCAAAAATCGCAATTTTATTTGAAATCCACAGATCACTAGGAGCCACTCCAAGCCACTATTATGCAATTTGCAGTGGTCTCGCGACTAGCAGGAAGACCCACGCCTTGCGTAATAGTGGCTTGAGATGGCTCCTACTGATGTGCGGCGCTTTGTTCTCTTGAACAAGTCTTACCATATAGCGGACAGTGGGACGATCAGGCTCCGGCTATCAAGTGTTTCCGAGGTGTAACATGAAAACTGCCGGAGAACGATCATTCAGCTTCTTGCTCCCGACTGCCTGGAACTCCTTGCCAATCGAACTCCGCCTTCAGCCTTCACTGCCCATGTTTAAAAGAAATCTCATCTGAAGACTTTTCTTTACCGTCAAGCTTTTGTTGCTTCACTCCTGCTGAGTCTGCTTATGTGTACGTTTAGTCGCCTGATGTCGCTGCACCTGCCAAATTGGATGCTAGAGTGTGTGAAAATAGTGTGTGTGTGTGTGTGTGTGTGTGTGTGTGTGTGTGTGTGTGTGTGTGTGTGTGTGTGTGTGTGTGTGTGTGTGTGTGTGTGTTAAGCGCGAGTCCTTTGCATTTGGACAGCAAACTATAAAAACTATGTATTACTATTTTATTTTGTGTTTGGTCCTGCAAGGCCGTGCATGGCTCCTGAAAAAAAAAAAATCTTGGAGATGATGAAGAGGAGAATTATAGGAACTGGAGTGAATATGAAAGAGTACCATTGAGGAAACAATACTTTTGAGTCGTTGTCTATTGTGATGGGATTTGGGAGCCGGGATAACCGTATCGTAGAGTGTTGGACTTTCAGTGGTTGCGAGTTCCAATCCCGACTGGGGACAAATATTTGTGTTGGCCTTTTTTCGTTGCCCCGTCTTTGGTATCACCCTTACGTGGTGGGAAAGGACGTTAAACTCCCAAACACCCAAATAGGGCCCCACCCACCCTTGATAGGGATTTAAGACAGTCTGAGAAAATGTTGACAGTCGCAACTAAACCTTGCGAGCATACGATCGGGAGTTGAACACTTAACCGGCTATATCGTGCTCTCTAGAAATGCAAAGGAGGGAGAGAGGAAGAAGAGTGACAGATGTGGTATGGGAACTTGGCATCAACTGAACCAGGGGTAAAAAGCGGAGAAAGTGTCATCAACTCATCCATTAGCTTAACGGAGCAGAAGAAAATTTAACTCTACGTAATTAATGTGCCAGACGTGGTGAGTGACTATCGGATGTCTGGTATCACACGTCGACTGTGGCCAATAGCTGCATCAACCCTCCCTCCCTATAACTCCCCCCCCCCCATCCCCGCACTGACCCGCCCCACCCTTCCTCCAAGACCATACCGCCACCCCTGTCATCACACATGTAAAGTACAACCCACGTTTCTCGTCCTCCCCTCCCCCAATACTCCCTTCGCTTCCAAAGACTAAAACCACCATAGAATTGAATGTTTATGCTTCATTTAATTCGAAATGCCGGATTTGTCACTGATCACTGACTACTGTCTGGTACCCTATGGCCATACCCCAACCCCCTCACTCCCTGAACACCATCGCCAACCACCACCACCACCACCACACCTCGTCGTTAATTACGGCTACCACCACCAAAAACCCACCACACCCACTTTCCAGCTCACTGGCCACCAGCAGCACCACCAGGACAACAGTCATTTGAATCATAGGCGGATACATTAGTTAATGGTGTGTGTGTGTGTGTGTGTGTGTGTGTGTGTGTGTGGTGGTGGTGGTGGTGGTGGTGGTGGGGGTGGTCTACTGGTTTCTTGTTTTGGACTAATTTGGATGTAAACCCTCCCCTAATCCCTAATCCCCCTTACTTTCTGAAACCACACGACCACCAGACGGATCTTGAGCACCCCTGCATGTTTGGTTTACCTAATTGTATTTTCTACGCTGTTTTGTAATCAGGATTCCGATAAATTAGCATGAAGGTGCAGCGTCTCCTGCATGTCCTAGGTTTATACTGCCCTGTTGACCAGTTTGCATCGTTTGTCCAATGTTTTGTTGTTGTTGTTGTTGCTTTTCACATAGTGCATGAACACTTAGCCGTGGATTAGCCTTTGCTGCTTGCGCGGCGTTAAGCCCTAAAAACTCACTCAAGCCCCCCTCCCCCCCCCCCCCCCAACACACACACACACACACATACACTACTTTCTGGAACCGCCTGTTTTCGTGGCCACCACACGATCATCAGACGGACCTTGTCTCCCAAAGTCCCACGTACCCCACCTCCAACTTCTCCTCCTCCCCCTTCCCTCCCCCCCCCCCCCAAATCTTACTTTCTGGAACCGCCCGCGTCCATGGTCACCACACGACCATCAGACGGACCTTGCCTCAGGCCATCACAAGCCCCCAGGCTTCATCATCCAGGCCTGATGACCAATTAAGCACCTGACCAGACTACAGACTACCAACGGACCAGTGCTTTTTTCTGGGCCCCCCTTCTGGCAGGACTCGACTTTTGTCGTGCGCAGGCGGTCATTAGGAGGCCGGGATTTCCCAATTAACACAGAACGGACCCGAAGATGATGAGATATTAATGGAAATATTACCGGGAGGTGCGAGGGATCAAACCACGACCCGGCCGGTGGTCGACCCTCGGTCCGTGCGTGATTAGGGTACGGACCAGGGGCAGAGAACCGTGAAGGTCGGTCTGGGAGGAGGGGGGGGGGGGCATTTTCAAGGTCAGGGGTCGCGTAGGGTCAAGGATGAGCCATTTAATGGTAGACAGCAGAGATTCGCTTAAATGGTTTAGTATAATTGGAGTGTGAAGTGTGATTCGGAATTAAGTCACAAGGGATGCTGTCTTGCAGACCGGCAACGTGTGACTTCTTCTGATCGTGATGTGTGTGTGTGTGTGTGTGTGTGTGTGTGTGTGTGTGTGTGTGTGTGTGTGTGTGTGTGTGTTCTTGTAGTTTTGCTCAGCTCAGGTTATCATGCAGAGTTAACATTCTCTGATCAACAGAATTGACATCTTGTTCCTCCAAACATACCAGTACCACAGAAACCCGCGAGGAAGGTTGAAAACTGCGCAATTACAAGCTGAAATGTTCCACTTTGACCCAAACTCCCCAAACACCAGCCACCACACCACAAAATGTTCTGTCAAGCGTATCTTCAAAAAAAAAAAAATGAATAGGTCAAATTAAGCGAATGACTTGACTGCATCTACAGGGTGTAACCATTCAGCCGTGACTTCAACAAGGCCTCTCCATTAAATGATGCTCCACCCTTTCCGCCGCCAGTATACAGTACGCATGGCTCCAATGGTTACTATCAGCGTTATCTCTTAAGAGCCCGACCACCTCCTTCTCACCATATGATAAGACTGGTTAAAAAGAACAAGCCACTCCACACCAGTAGGAGCCAGTTCAAGCCATTATTACGCACGGCGTGGGCCTTACCCACTATGCTCGAGACCGCTGCAGATTGCGTAATATTGGCTGCTAGTGAACTGAAGATTTATAATAAAATTGTAATTTTTGCTTGAGCTCTTAAGGGATTTGGGACGCAAATTACTGTGTGGCTAGCTATGGCGTTTCTAAACTCTCGACTTGTGACAAAGGTCGTCTTAATCAAGTTGCGACACTAGAAAACAAACAAAACATGAAGTATCTACAAAACATCATCACCACCACCAGTTCACCGCAACGAACACCCACACAAATAAAAGCGGATAGTCCAGCAGGCTAGGAGCTCTTTTATCAACTTCCGCGATTGTCAAACGAATTCACGGTCAGTAATCTAGTCTCGTCTCATCCGAGATTTTCAGATCCCGACATATATACAAGATTTTTCAAATCTCGACATATACGAGATTTTCCAGATCTCGCTCATACCAGATTTGCAGATCCCGAGATCCAGCAAGATTTTCAAATCTCGACATATACGAGATTTTCAAATCCGGCTTATACAAGATTGTCAGATCCCGACATAATGATACGAGATTTTCAAAACCCGACACATACGAGATTTTCAAATCCCGACATGTACGAGATTTTCAAAGTCTCGACAAATACGAGATTTAAAATTCTCGATACATACGAGAAATTCAATCGCAGCCGGTACGAGATTTTCAAATTGCCACACCACAATGTGTGTCCGTGAGCGCATGCGCGTGCATGAGACTTGCTGGCAATTCGCCAAAACTTTACGACAATGACCGTCTCACTGGATGTATAACTCTCTCCGATAGGGTTGTCTCGCTTGTTTGAACCACTAGTCTACTTCACACAAAATTTACTTCGGACAATTTCACTGGCGGCGATCAGCGGGCTTCAGAGAGTCATGTTTGATCACCTAGCCATGAAGGGGGTTTAATCACTATAAAACACGAGGCCTCAATCAATATCACCCAATCACTGGTCTTGTAGCATCGTGCCTCTATACTGCTGCGTCGCTCCAGTGAAAAGAAAACACGTCACACAATACTCTTTGTAGAAGCAGTCACCCTCCCCCACCCCCCTCGCTTCCCCTCCCTCCTCCTCCTTCTCCAGTCTCGACAAACATTATTCTCGTTTAAGTTGAAGTTGGTGTTGACTTTCGAGATTAACTCTCTCTCTCTCTCTCTCTCTCTCTCTCTCTCTCTACCCACCGTAGCTTTGGAATTCGCGGATCAATTCACCCACACGATTATTGCGTTTCATTCTTGCAGTTTTAACGATCGAGGGAGGGGCTTTTGACAGAGTAAATAAATCTTAGCCAGGCATGTCAAATTGTGACAGGGTTTTGACAAACTGGATTTTCTGCCCGCGGAGCGATACAAATGGCGTTGCGCGATCACGCAAATTTTGGGGTTCTCTCTAATTTACCGCTGAGTTCGGGTTTGTGTGTGTGTGTGTGTGTGTGTGTGTGTGTGTGTGTGTGTGTGTGTGCCGGTGTGCGTACGTGCGGATAGAGAAGTGCATCTAACCTGTGTAATTTCTATCACCATGCTCTGTCTAGACACTGCTACCGTTCTGGCCATGTAATGACAATACACAGTAAAACCATGCCGTCATTTTAGCGGGAACAGACGTGGTGATCTGAAGATGAAAAACATTGACGTCATGGTCTTTTTCCTCAATATGACGTCAATGGACGTACTGTGTTTTGCCCTGACACGGCAGAATTTCCATAAAATCTTCGGCCTCTAGTACTCGCTAAAGAAATCAGACGGACACCGACTGGAAGTGGGGGCAGTTTTTCGGCACGGTTTTGTCGCGGTTTCTGGACACTGTGTGAACTCTGCAACTGTGACAGAGTTGACTGTGCTTGCACGGTCGACTCTGTAAATTTGTTTCACACATCGGAAAGCTTTTTGTTGAGAGCTTAGATCTTTAAGCCCTAAAAACTCATTTACATGTAAGGGTGATGTACCAAAGACGGGGGCAACGACGAAAAATGCTACTGGTCACTTACGATGTCAACGTGAGACTGTGAATGTACTCTCTCTGGTTGAATCGAAACCAGTGGTCCTCTGATGCCTTCATCCGCATGCAGGCCAACGCTTCCAGCAACTCCCTACAGCAAGGTCTGAATTGGCGCCTGATTTTGTCAGATGTCAGTGTCAGTGCTGGAATTATCCCTCCTCGGTGCTCTCCCTTAGCTTCGCTCTTCATTTCCCGACTTCCCCTTCGCTATCAAGTCGCATCGTGTCTCTTGTAATCGCTATTGACCGCTAGATCAAAGCTTTTGAACTTATCCCCCTTTGTGTCAATCTCCTGCTAAAGATTTCCAATAAATTGCCCGCAGACCTCTGACAGCTGTTTTTGGCTTCACTCTCTGAAGAGCTCTCGGTCAAGGCAGATAACGCTGTAGGAGGGAGAGGTGGCTTCAGCAGAGGCAGGAGAGCGCTCTGAAAGGGCAGATAACTAGGGGAGGGGGGGTCAGGCTGGAAACTGGAAGAGCCTGCATGTTATTATGTCAGCTAGTTAAGTTGAAATCCGCCCACTTCTTATCCACGATCTTCGAGTTGCGCCTTTGACACAGCAGAGCAACCGTGACAGTTTAATTTGAGATATTTCTTTCAGTTCTGTATAAAGACTTCGTGTTTCGAGTCGCGACCCCTTTTCAATCCTCATATTTTTAGATATAATCTTTCGTTTGTTTCTTTGCCGGCTGACGCAAGCCTGGGGGTATTTGTAGTAATTAGATCCTGTCTTCTGCTTGTTGGCTCTCCTTGTTTTGCAATGTCGGGTTTGCGCAACAGAGTGTATTCAACAGCTTTGAAGTGAGGGTGCTCTACAAAATGTAACTGTCCGATTCATCGAATCATATGTCACAGAATAGCGATGTATTTTTCATGCATTCGTTTCTTTCAGCAGAAGGGCTCAGCAGTAGTTTTGTTCCTTCGCTGCGGTTTCATTTAACCTTCGACTTGTATAACTTGTAGTCAGTTTGTATAAAAACTTGACAGGCTTTCCAAGAAGACGAGGGGTGTGTGGCGGGCGTTTCAGGGTTTATCGTCCTTTCCCATCACAGAAGGGTGACTGGTATCAAAGACGGGACAACGAGATTTTTTTTTTTTTTTTTTTTGTATCTTTTTTACAAAGCGCCATGTCCAGACCAAGGCCGACCCAAAGCGCGCTGCCAGACTTAACATACACATACACATAAATCGTCGTACACACATGTACACGCACAATACATTACCAGTACATATAATACCTGTGTCATTGCCAGTGCCAAAAATAGACTCATTAGTGCCAGTGTCACACCTCTTCTCACTGTCATTGTCACATGTCTTGTCAGTGTCGTTGCCACAGTTCTTGACACCGTCTCCGCCAGTCAGCCATTTTCCCTAAGAATGCCTTCGACCAGATCAGTATATAGTCAACAATTGGAAGAATGAAAGATGGACACGACTGTCCACTTCCAATAATAATAATTAAAAAAAAAAAACTCTCAGGAGACTCTATGTCTGATTCAAACCTATCCGATGCCTTTCCCCCGAACACTTGTAGACTCAGCCCCAAAGTCCTGAAAATCTGGAATCGAGCGGTTCGTTCATGCTGACCTCTCGCTTCAAAGACAGCTCATTCATTTCGCCATACTTCTCGGCGCCATGTTGCTTTTGTGCGCGGAGAGTTGTCTTTGCGTGTGACACCGTCCGATTCTTATCCTGGGTTATTTGCATGGAGGGTTTGCCCCCTCCTGACCTTCTGCTCAACGTGGTCGATATGAGATCACATGCTGAGCAAAATAGGAACGGGGGGGTGGGGTAGGGGTGGGCTGCGCTTGTTTGTTGCTGGGTTGGGTTGATGTGACACTTGAAGTTCCAGTTAGAGCGAGTGTCAAATAAATCGAGGGTGTTTGATGCGTACGGTCTACACACCAATCGGTAATCGCGCTAGGGGGTATTCAAACCTGAAAATATACTGAACCGGCCCCCGTAGTGTACGAAGTGGTTAGCACTTCGGACCATGGACCGGGAGATCCCGGGTTCGAATCCCAGCCGAGGCGAGCGGGCTTTTTCCTACCTAGGTCGACTCCTATCCAGAGCGGGTGTGCTAACGGTCCAATGGGAGGCTGTTGCCACATAGCCGAGGCTCACACACTTCACCAGTACGATTTTGAGGGTGCTTCCCTTGGTATGACACATCTCCACATCATGTGGATGATTACACGGTCGGCACCGCAGGTGCCGTAGTCCCCGGACCTGCAGGGTTAACGCCGGGATACTTATGGCAGGAAGCGTGGAATGCGATCCTGTCACAAAGTCTCATACCGCATTGACCTCTATATCATCATCATCATCATCATCATCATCATGCATAACAAAAATTGTCCCAGCTTCCGAGCCCTTCGTGGATTCCACCCATAACCTGGGAGGAAAACCACTGGAGTTAGCAAAGACTGAAATGGAACAACACCACACCACACCACACCACACCACACCACAACACAACACAACACAACACAACACAACACAACACAACACAACACAACACAACACAACAACAACCCCAAAATACTGAAATTGTTCAGGGAGCGAAATTTATGAGCAAAAGAAAACCGGCAGGCCTATCATAGGAACCAGTGTCAGTCAAACGCATGCGGAAAACAATACAATTTATCGGCAAATGGTCATCCACACTGCTATCCTTCCCGAATACACGCTAAGACAGTAACCAATAGTTAACAGTTTTTCTTTATTATATATCTTTCAAATGTGTAGAGGTGAAAATCAACTGGCAGGCAGGTTTTACCGGTCGCCAATTTCTTACCCGGTGTCTTTAAATTTCAACCGGCAAAATACCGGAAATAACCGGCCAACGTGTCCCGCGTCTGCTTACTGACCCAAGGAGTGGAACGCGCTACCTTATATGTTGTAACTGGAAAGGCAAGCGTCTTCAAGCTTTCTTGTGTGTGTGTGTGTGTGTGTGTGTGTGTGTGTGTGGAGGGAAGGGGGGGGGGAGGGGAATCAGGAGGCAAGTCCACTCCACCTGAACCGCTTTAGAATGATTGTATTTTCCCTTTCTTTCTTTCCTCTCTTTCTTTTTGATTTGTTTTCTTTTTTGTTACTTTCCTTCGTCATTTTCCCATTTTTGTCTGGTGTTGACCATTCTTCTTCTGAAATGTTTGGAATCTACGACTGGGTTGGTTGTTTATACTTTTTATGTTTATGGGCCTAAGCCTTTGACATCTTTGCTCTTGACTCCTCAAAACATCACCAACCGAGGAACACCACAGCATCAGTGTTTGTTTGTTTGTTTGTTTCAAAAGAAATCTTATTCAGTCAGAACAAAAATTAATATGCGGAGAATAATAATAATAATAATGATGATAATGAATGGTGTTTTTGAAGGGTGCTGGTGGGTGGGGGTTTGGGGGTTTAACGTCCTTTTCCACCACAAACGGGTGATATCAAAGACAGGGCAACGATGAAAAAGTCAGCAAAAATATTTGGCCCCAGCCGGGATTCGAACTCACGACCCGAGCATTGGAAGTGAAATCTTATTCAGCCAGAAAAAATATGCGGAGAATAATAATAATGATGATGATGATAATGATTGTGATAATGATGACAATGATAATGATGACAATGATAATGATGACAATGATAATGAATAGTGTTTTTAAAGGGTGCATTTCTTTAAATAGAACTCAATGCGAAACACTACTTCTGTAGTGCGAAACACTTATTCTATAGTCTAAAAATCCGTCGTAAAAATGAGCAAAATAAACCCATTTCTAGACACCTAATGAGCTCGTCCTCTTTGGCTGCAGTACTACACCAATCCTTGTCTGAGTACTTTCTTTATTTGCACCGAAAAACAAAAGAAAAAAAAAGAAAAAACAGTGGGAAAGCATACAGACAAATTCGAAAACAAACTGCCTTTGTCTCGGCACAGTAAGCCTAGGAAAATTGCCCTCTCTTGAGCACTAGGCAGAAGTAGTAAAGACTAAACTGCGAATTAGCGGAGTCAGAATGGAGCTCCAAATGGACCCCTGTTAGCAGAAAAGCTGCAGAAAATGGGCCCCGCTGGCTGTAAAACGGTACATGGAGATAGAAAGAGGAGCGTTGTTTCCACAGTAATATACTTCATTTTGTTTGTGTGTGTGTGTGTGTGTGAATGGGTCGGGAGATGTCTCCGTTTGTTAATTTTTCTTGGAGCTATATTGTGAAGAGCGAAATAGTGGGGACAATGAAGTTAGAGGGAGGCTGGAAGGGAGTAGGAGGGGGGGGGGGGGATGGCCATTGCTTTCAACAGTAATACACTTCAGTTTTTCTTTTTACTCAGACGAGAGTTTTCATTGGATGATTTTTCGACAGTCGATATTCGTAGAGCCAGACAATGGGAACAGTAAAATTAGAGGAGGTGTAAGAGAAATGTAGGGAGAGGGTTGGAGGGGGTGGGGGTGGGGGGAGGGGGTGGAGGTTGGGCAGAGATGGTCGGGGGAAGGGGGGGGGGGGAGGATGGTGCTTTCACATCGGGCATAGGCTGAAGGAGAGTGGGAATCCGCCTTTTCAGTCACACACACACACACACACACACACACACACACACACACACACACACACACACACACACACACACACACATTACCGCATGCATGAACTAGCAGGTATGTATGTATATATAAACATATGGTGTATGCTTTTTATCGTTATCGCTTATATGTTGGCTAATCAGTAGATAATTTTTCTATTTTTTGCTGAGAGAGAGAGAGAGAGAGAGAGAGAGACGCGCAGGCAAAGCCAAACCGAACAACACACAAACCGTTTTCCAGCGGAAATAAAATTAATAGGTTCATTCCCAAGAAATATTAAACTGCTCGCTCTGCTCACTTGCCACGGGAGTTCACGCCCTTAATTTTTGACATTTGATTTAGCTCCCTTTGCTGTCGCTAGATGGCGATCACCGGAAGTGATTGTATCGACCCAGGCCGATTCGACTCCTTGAGCGGGACTGGGCAGACGACAAAATTCTTCGCTCTGGAAACTTCCTTTGATTGCTGATGCCTATCTGGCGCGAAATTAATGGACAAGCATATTTTTTCCCCCGGCTCGGCTGAGACAGTGGGAGAAAACCTTCATTGGCTTCTCAATCGAGCAGTCGTGAGGGATTGTGTTTCGGGATAAGGCCGGTGTTTTAGGTGACAGAAACCATCTGATTTTCGGGGTTTGACTGAGATTTTTTTTTTTTTTTCGTTGGGGGGGGGGGGGGGGGGCGGAGGGAGGGAGGATGTGATGGGATGGAGGTTGGGGGTTTTAGTTCCGAGGGAGTGGAAGGGGTGCGGGTGGGGACTCTGTGTGTGTGTGTGTGTGTGTGTGTGTGTGTGTGTGTGTGTGTGTGTGTGTGTGTGTGTGTGTGTGTGTGTGTGTGTGTGTGTGTGTGTATGGGGGGGGGGAGGCTCTTCAACGTTCTTGGCTGACAGAAACCATCTGATCTTCGGTGACTGGCGTTTTTACATGTGATGGGATGGAGGTTGGGTGGGGCGGGGTGGTGGTAGTGGTAGTGGTGGTGGTGTGTGTGTGTGTGTGTGTGTGTGTGTGTGTGTGTGTGTGTGTGTGTGTGTGAGAGAGAGAGAGAGAGAGAGAGGAGGGGGGGGGGGGGTCTGAAGTGTTCTGTTGGCACTTACATTCGAATGAGTCACGCTGGTTTGTCAGTGAATTCTTCGTCTGTTTCTGATTGTTTTGCGTGTAGTCATTCACCGAGATGTTCTTGACGTCTGGTGTCCGTTCACATACTAAGACACACTGTGACAGAAGTTCATACTGAAGTAGTTCATTTACCGAATTCTGTATTTTCGTTCTGCGAAACACACACCCAAACCTTTAAAAAGAAGCCCGCCAAACCCAACCACAACACCTTTAGATCTGCTGCAGTCATTGTCATATCTCACATTCACTTCCTGAAACCAACGTATTTCTGCGAGAGTTCTGTTTGCATTTATCCTTCCGTTCTGCCTGAAGTCTGGGAAAACTTTTTAGTAACTGAAAAAAAGTGCACGCAGAGACAGCCCGACTGCTGTTTCATGGGGCCGATCTGCATGCAGCCAGACCGGTAGGTGCACGCCTCATTACAGAATCTTGTCGCTAAGCTCTTGGCGCGTGCCCCCTTTCCAAGTGAGACCCTCCTAAATTTGTGTGCCGACAAATTAACTTTCCTCCTTGAAAGCACCCCGCAGACACGACACCCTCAGGGCCTGTCTGGTCAGGAAACTAAGGTGGCCCTTTAGGGTCACCCCGGGTCAGCGCGAGTGGTCAGTGTCTGGGTGAGGTTCTGACCGGGGTGGGAGTTCCCTTCACGGGGGCTAATGGGGTCTTTTCTGGACTCCCCGGCTCCGCAGTAACGACCCTTGCTGATAGGACGGGGAGAGTTATGGCCCGTTGTTTTTGAACTGGTTAGGTGCTAAACGGTGCTGTTTTGAGGATCAACTGTGAACACTGTGGTGCTCTGAGAGAGAGAGAGAGAGAGAGAGAGAGAGGGAGAGGGAGCACTAAGACCGGTATTAGAATCATCTGCCCAACTGGCTATGAACTACCGCTCGCAACGGTCAACAAAAAAACTCGACTGGGTGCACCTTCAGGGACAAACTCCCATCAATGGAGAGGAGATTTTTTTTTTCTTTTGCACAGTTAGCACTTTTTTTCTAACAGGCAGTTGGTGTGCATTTTCTATCACCGTAGTCCACATCACATCCGCCTGCTGAGGAGGCTGAACAGCGCCATGAAGATGATGTATGGAAACCATTAGAATACAATGATCTTTTCGCGGATTTCTTTGGTGCCATTGAGATATTTTCTGCTGAGTAACATCGCTCATGGGGAAGGAACATTCACAAAATATGTACGGTGCACGTTGCATAACTGCGCAGATCAGCTGCTGCTGCTGCAGATGTAGGATGCTTCAGTCAGCAGCCGTTCGCTTGCAGTCTAAGTGAAGCAATGTGCTCTCTCTCTCCCTCTCTCTCTCTCTCTCTCTCTCTCTCTCTCACGGTCTCTCTCTCTCTGTTGTTACTGAATCTCGTTTTGCGGCCCCTGTTGCTTTGTGTGTGTGTGTGTGTGTGTGTGTGTGTGTGTGTGTGTGTGTGTGTGTGTGTGTGTGTGTGTGTGTGTTCGGCTACTACTCTATGCTTCACTGTTGAGCTAGATATTAGAATTAGCAACGGCAGGTATGAAAATTGACTGTCCTACGTCAGTTAACTACCGAAAAATAAAGTCTGTCTGTCTGTCTGTCTGTCTCTCTCTCTCTCTCTCTCTCTCTCTCTCTCTCTCTCTCTCTCTCTCTCTCTCTCTCTCCCCCCACCCCCCACCTCCCCCGTCGATTGTCTGTCTGTCTGTCTGCGCGCACTCGTGTGTATGCTACTCCCTCCTTCACCCCACCCCCGTATTTCACAGCTTCCTCATCCCCTACCCCTGTCCTAATCCTCTCTCGACAAAGCAACAACAATTGCTACTTCAAACAGCGTCCCAGCTAAAAGCTATTTTAACCCCTAACACGCAGATACAAAGACACACATCGCCGGTCCCTTGCTGCATGCTTTATCGCGATGTCTGTCATTTCGGATGTCGCGATGTTGGAGTACCTTCCCTTGTCACTAGCATCAACAAGCCAGGTGTGCCATTCAACAACAGACAACAATGTCGGTCAGCGTTGTCAGCGCGGAGGGGGGGGGGGGGGGGGAGGGGAGAAGCACCCAGTCCGGTCCACTCAAAACTTTTGGGCTGTCAGTCAGGTTCCCCTTTTAGTATCTGTGGCCGTTCAGTCCAAAGAAAGGACGTTTTAAACGTGCGAAAATTCTGCAGTAATGGTCGCGAAGTTTGGTACGAAGGAAGCGCTAAATTTGCTTCAGTGCCTTTTAGAGAAGAGACTATCGCAAGCAAAATTGTTGTGAGAGTAGGGGAGCATATACATGTACTGTTAAATTTCTTTGCTGTAAAGTAGAATCCCATCCCATTTTTCTTTTTCACGACCAGTTGTGTGTGTGTGTGTGTGTGTGTGTGTGTGTGTGTGTGTGTGTGTGTGTGTGTGTGTGTGTGTGTGTGTGTGTGTTTTGTTGTTGTTGTTGTTTGTTTAAACTGCTATGTTTCAGTATCATGGAACCCGTCTTGTTCGGGTTTTTTTTGTTGTTGTTTTTGTTGTTGTTGTTGTTTTTGTCATTAAAATTTTCAAGCGGCGGTGTGCAGATTTTCTTACAGAGAGAGAGAGACACACACACACACACACACACACACACACACACACACACACACACACACACACACACACACACACACACACACACATAGCCTCCGACAGAGAGAGAGAGAGAGAGAGAGAGAGAACGGACTACAAAAAAGTCAGGAGTGGGCCAGACAGACAAGCGACAAGAGATAGTAGTCCCGATAGGACCACCCTGATAGACCGCTCTCACAGAGGGTTTTTGTCATTTTTGGAGCATTGTTGTTACCTGGCTTGTCGTGCTTAATGACAGGTTGTGTGAGATTTCAGGATAGCTGATAAAGTGCTGCCAGTCCAACTTCCTCGTTGTGTTTCTTTTTTCTGTAGGACCTCGTCCCGTCCACATGCGCGCTCTCTCTCTCTCTCTCTCCCCTGAAAACTCGTGTGTGTGTGTGTGTGTGTGTGTGTGTGTGTGTGTGTGTGTGTGTGCGCGCGCGCGCGCGCGAGCGCTGTTATATGAAAGTTTTATCCGGGGTGACCGAATGGTAGAGCGGCGTTGGACTTCGAATGCTCGGGTCGTGAGTTCGTATCCCGGCTGGGGCCAAATATTTGTGCTGGCTTTTTCATCCTTGCGCCGTCTTTGATATCACCCGGACATGGTGGAAAAGGACGTTAAACCCCCAAACACCCATCCACCCACCCACCATCTGATTAATTTACATAATTATGCTTTGATTGGAAGCGGGCGTCGCGTCTGCCCCGAGGCACTATAATACACCTAATCAGTTGTGTCCATACGGCTTAAAGTTTTTGTTTTTGTTTGTTTGTTTGTTTTTTGTTTGTTTGTTCTTTTTTCTTTTTCTTTTCTTTTTTGCACGGTGTCGTGTGTAAAATAAGAGAAACAAGTCCTGTTGATGTGAGCTATTTTGTTTTTCAGATCAACTGATCCTGCAGCACCTGCTTTTCCGCGTCAAAGTTTGAATTTTTTTCGCGATTATTTTGCGTTGTATTTCCTGTTGTGCACTGATTATGTTTCAGATTCTTCACATTTGATATGCCTCCGTGATTCATTAAACTTTTCGGCGTTTGGTTTTGTTTTCGAATATTTTTTTTTCTCTCGCCTGCCTCAGTGTTAAACTCTGTTTTTGTTTTCTTTTTAATCTGTTGTTGTTTCTGAATAGTCTGTTCTTCTTGCTTTGGTGTTGTGACACGGGCTGTTTCTGGAATTATTTTTAATTTGAAAGTCATCCGTGATGTCTTTCCACTCCCGAGCCCATATCTCCGTCTCTCTCTCTCTCTCTCTCTCTCTCTCTCTCTCTCTCTCTCTCTCTTGTACCGGGGAGCCGGGATAGCCGAATGGTAGAGCGTTGGACTTTCAATGCTCGGGTCGTGAGTTCGAATCCCGGTTGGGGCCAAATATTTGTGCTGGTCTTTTTCTCGTGGCCCCGTCTTTGATATCAGCCATACGTGGTGGAAAAGGGCGTTAAACTCCTAGACACCCACCCACCCTCTCTCTCATACCCCCCGCCCCCTCTCCTTCTGCAACACACACGCGCGCGCGCACGCGCACACACACACACACACACACACACACACACACACACACACACACACACCACACCACCAACACCACCACCAACATCCCCACTCCCGGGCCGCTATTGTTCAAGCAGAATCAAAGGCCCACCTGCGCCCACTACTGACAAGGACCGCGGGTCAAGGGTCAGAGTTCCCCGGGGTCAAAACAGCACTGCCTTCAACCTGATAGTCTTGATGGTCCTACGCGAGAAAAGGGCGGCCAGAATCAGCAGCAGCCTTCGACCAATTTGACCCTCAATTACCCGCAAATCACCATCACATCTCGCTCCCTATGACAAGCTGTAAGACAAAGTGGCCTTCGAGGGGCGAGCACTCTGAGAGATGTTTTGGAGTGCGCTCCCCCCCCCCCCCCCCCCCCCTTCAAACGGTTCCCCGGCAGTTCATATTGCCTTTGCCGGCGTTGTGGAAGTTTCGGCATACCGGGCTCTTGTGATAAAAGGGAGGGTATGATGATATTCGAAACAGGAAAACCTTTTTCCAAGTGCGTTGGAGCTGTCTAAATTGTGGCATCTGCGGGTATGAATAGATTTAAAACAGGAAAACCTGTTTTCAAGTGCGTTCGCGCTGTCGTCTTCGGCGTAGCATATGCGGGTAGGAATGATTATATTCAAAACAGGAACATCTTTTCCCGTGTGTTCTCTCTCGGTTGTAGCATATGGATTCGTATTTGTCCAAGGTTCGGTCAAAGTAATCAAATGTGAATTTGAGTCTGTAGATCATCTGTTCAACATTTGTCCGTCCGGGTTTTCTCTAATGCTCTCAGCCGGAACTAATTTCGCTCAGAGGCGGACGCCGGGACAGTAGAGCGCTGGACTTTAAATGATCTGGTCCTAAGTTCGATTCCCGGCTAAGGACAAATATTTGTGCTGTAAATTTTTTTCCTCGTTCCCTTTGTCTTTGATATTTAGGTGGAAAAGGTAAAACCTCACACGCTCACCCACCCCCTGATATTCACTCGGGGAGCCGGGATAGCCGAATGGTAGAGCGTTGGGCTTCAGGTTTCAATGCTCGGGTCACGAGTTCGAATCCCGGCTGGGGTCACATGTTTGTGCTGGCCCTTTTCTCGTTGCCACGTCTTTGATGTCACCCATACGTGCTGGAAAAGGACGTTAAACTCCCAAACACCCACCCACCCCACCCCTGATACTCACTCTGAACTTACACACCCCAGATAAATTCATGATAAATTGCTGAGCTAGCCCTTCGCACCACGTGACTGTAATGCATTCATGTCCATTGTGTGAGAGAATGCGTGTGATTCATGTGAGCGTGCTTAGTCGGTTTAGCTCGCGGCGCTTTGAGCCAAATGTTTTTGATAAAGCCCCTATATTAATGCGATTATTATCATCATCATCATCATCATCATCATCACAAATGGGTACAAGTCTGATAACGAATGCTATAACTGAAAAGAATCCACAGCAAAGGAGAACCAAGAGCAAACCAAAGGAGAACCAAGAGCAAACCAAAGGAGAGCCAAGAGCAAACCAAAGGAGAGCCAAGAGCAAACCAAAGGAGAACCAAGAGCAAACCAAAGGGGAACCAAGAGCGAACCAAAGGAGAACCAAGAGCAATCCAAAGGAGAGCCAAGAGCAAACCAAAGGAGAACCAAGAGCAAACCAAAGGAGAACCAAACCAAAGGAGAGCCAAGAGCAAACCAAAGGAGAACCAAACCAAAGGAGAGCCAAGAGCAAACCAAAGGAGAACCAAGAGCAAACCAAAGGAGAACCAAGAGCAAACCAAAGGAGAGCCAAGAGCGAACCAAAGGAGAACCAAGAGCGAACCAAAGGAGAACCAAGAGCGAACCAAAGGAGAACCAAGAGCGAACCAAAGGAGAAACCAAGAGCAAACCAAAGGAGAACCAAGAGCAAACCAAAGGAGAGCCAAGAGCAAACCAAAGGAGAGCCAAGAGCAAACCAAAGGAGAACCAAGAGCAAACCAAAGGGGAACCAAGAGCGAACCAAAGGAGAACCAAGAGCAATCCAAAGGAGAGCCAAGAGCAAACCAAAGGAGAACCAAGAGCAAACCAAAGGAGAACCAAACCAAAGGAGAGCCAAGAGCAAACCAAAGGAGAACCAAGAGCAAACCAAAGGAGAACCAAGAGCAAATCAAAGGAGAGCCAAGAGCGAACCAAAGGAGAACCAAGAGCGAACCAAAGGAGAACCAAGAGCGAACCAAAGGAGAACCAAGAGCGAACCAAAGGAGAACCAAGAGCGAACCAAAGGAGAACCAAGAGCGAACCAAAGGAGAACCAAGAGCAAACCAAAGGAGAACCAAGAGCAAACCAAAGGAGAACCAAGAGCAAACCAAAGGAGAACCAAGAGCAAACCAAAGGAGAACCAAGAGCAAACCAAAGGAGAACCAAGAGCAAACCAAAGGAGAGCCAAGAGCAAACCAAAGGAGAACCAAGAGCAAACCAAAGGAGAACCAAGAGCAAACCAAAGGAGAACCAAGAGCAAACCAAAGGAGAACCAAGAGCAAACCAAAGGAGAACCAAGAGCAAACCAAAGGAGAACCAAGAGCAAACCAAAGGAGAACCAAGAGCAAACCAAAGGAGAACCAAGAGCAAACCAAAGGAGAACCAAGAGCAAACCAAAGGAGAACCAAGAGCGAACCAAAGGAGAACCAAGAGCAAACCAAAGGAGAACCAAGAGCGAACCAAAGGAGAACCAAGAGCGAACCAAAGGAGAACCAAGAGCGAACCAAAGGAGAACCAAGAGCAAACCAAAGGAGAACCAAGAGCGAACCAAAGGAGAACCAAGAGCGAACCAAAGGAGAACCAAGAGCAATCCAAAGGAGAACCAAGAGCGAACCAAAGGAGAACCAAGAGCAAATCAAAGGAGAACCAAGAGCGAACCAAAGGAGAACCAAGAGCGAACCAAAGGAGAACCAAGAGCAATCCAAAGGAGAACCAAGAGCGAACCAAAGGAGAACCAAGAGCAAACCAAAGGAGAACCAAGAGCGAACCAAAGGAGAACCAAGAGCGAACCAAAGGAGAACCAAGAGCAAACCAAAGGAGAACCAAGAGCGAACCAAAGGAGAACCAAGAGCGAACCAAAGGAGAACCAAGAGCGAACCAAAGGAGAACCAAGAGCGAACCAAAGGAGAACCAAGAGCGAACCAAAGGAGAACCAAGAGCGAACCAAAGGAGAACCAAGAGCAAACCAAAGGAGAACCAAGAGCAAACCAAAGAAGACCTTCGACACAGTCTCATTATAAACATGAAATAAAATAAAATAAAACTCTTATCTCCCAGGCGTCTGCGCTGCGTGTGGGGCTCGATAAACCGCAAACAGGTAAGACTACACCAAATCCTGCTGATTTTGCAACATTGTTGAATGTAACTTTTTTAACCTTTTCCCCCTGACACACTACACCTGTCGGGGTCTGCCTCAGGTATGATGATAAAATTTTGGCTGCTCCGCCTTGCCTGGTTAACACCTGGTTTTGGCCGGTGGGGGAGAGGAAACTTCATACAAGATAAACTTTAATTTCCAGATTAAAGCGACGGACGCCGTGTGGGGTATACAGGAGGATGTTAAAGGTCTGCAGTCTCAGCAAAAAGCCGCAAACATTGCGTTTTCTTTTAAACTGCGACTCCTTCGACTGTGCATAATCCACGCAACTCTGTCACAGTTGCAGAGTTTTCAGCGCTTCGGGGATCCGTATAAAACCAGAGCACGAGTTTGCCGTGAAATTATTTGGCTTTTGGTCAGTGAGCGAGACGCATCGTTAGTGTCTAGCGGATGTTGAGTGCTGCACGATCTTTCTCGCTCAGGTTCAAAACGCAAACTGAGCTGTGACATCAGGCTGCTCTTGGCTTTTATGGGGTTTCAGGGACGCTGAAAACTCTGCAACTGTGACAGAGTTGACTGTGCTTGCACGGTCGAGTCTGTAATTTTTTGTCACACTTCGAAAGCTTTTTGTTGGGAGCTTAGATCTTTAAAGCCTGCATGTTCGTAACGCCGCTGAGAGGAAAACCTGCCGCTTTCAAAGCTAACATGCTGTTTGCCAGTTAGAAGGATGTTTCATATGGCCATGGCGACTGTTTTCGAGATTTTGTGGCTTGTACATGTACTATTAAAGAAAAACGACTTTCTTTGACTGAGCCTACAATCTATTCTTGGAACTGGAGTTAGAATGGGACTCGAAAAATCTAACAAAAACAGCGACCAATCAGCACCGTCTAGCTGGTCCTCAGTCCGCAACCAGATAACGTCGTCTGCTCAGCGGTGCACTTCGACAATAACATACGCCGACCAGGGTCAAGACAATGGTTTCGGGTGTTATATCATGATCCAAGTGACTGATTCTGGGGCGGTCGGTGGTCTAGTGGTTAAGAGACTGGTCACCAATGCGAGAGGGCAGGGGTACGAGTCCCACTCGGGGCAAAGAATTTTTCCTTCTCGTATGTGGCGCATATAATTTATTATAGAAGTTTAAAAACACGCTAAAAAGACAACGAAGCAAATTTATTCCCACATTTTCAGATAAGGAGCCTTTATGAGGGGTAAAAAGACAGAGACGGTAAGCACTACAGACCATGCGATTTGCTATCTTGAGAGAGAGAGAGACAGACAGAGAGAGAAGAATAAAGACACCTTTTGTGCCAAACCGCTTCTGAACTTTTTCGCCAGTGGCGCCTCTGGCGTCCTTCACAATTCGTTTGTACTGTCCTCACTTCTGATCCGTCTGGCACTTGCAAGCTTTCCTCTGTAGGCTTCATCAGGTGATCGCGTCCGTTCACCTTTTAATGTACGTGTTTCTTGTGAGCAAATTAGCAAAGTTTATTACTCTCCTAGGGGCGTTAAGAGGTGATTTGGTTAAAGGTAAGTGTTTACTGACGCTTGGAAGCTCTTAAAACGAAACGATTTTGACAAAATGTTATTATCTCGTGGAGATGTTTGTTGTGAGCGTGCCAAGCGTACTGACTCTATTCCAGATTTTTTGTGTGGAAAATTGTGTTGTGGAAAGGAAGCGGGTGAAAGGTGGGGGGGGGGGGGGGTAGGGGAGGTATGCATGAGCACATTTAGCCCTCTCCCCTCCCTGCCCCAATATTCAAAGCCACCCAGCCACCCCCATTTTGCATTGGTCTTTTTTCCTTCAGCTGTTCCATTCGAACGAACACAAAACAACACAACACAACGCAACGCAACGCAACGCAACGCAACGCAACGCGCCACGACGCGCCACGACACACACACACACACACACACACACACACACACACACACCTCCTATTGTGCACAATATTCCTCAAAAATTAAAAAGACACAAAAAACTCTTTGTCTTCATCTTTACCGTCTGTCTTTGAAGTACTTCCTCTAAAATCATGTCACGTGCTGCAGCATCATTTGTGAATTTTAGAATGCATCCCGTTGTATCCGTCTGCTTCGTTTAAAAAAAAAACAAAAAAAAAAATAGGCCAACTGTCTTCGAGCCTGGTTGCATGTGTAGGGCGCCGTTTGTTACCGGTAAAAGCTCGACTTGTCAGTCCTTATCCACAGATCTGGCAACATTATCCTACCATCTTCAAACATTACCGCTGGAGATAGGCGTCTGCTTTTTCAGCGCTTGAGCACCGTATATTCTTCTCTCCCCCCCTCTCTCTCTCTCTAATCATTTGGTAAGCGTGAGTTGAGCACGATGATGTGCTGCTGATGGTTTTTCTTACTTTTCGTACGGGGACCGAAACTGTACGGCACAGAATGGGAGCCCAACCGCTTTTTTTTTCAGTTAAAGCCTCAATACTTACG
Organism: Batillaria attramentaria; assembly: GCA_018292915.2. Classification (NCBI taxonomy): domain Eukaryota; kingdom Metazoa; phylum Mollusca; class Gastropoda; family Batillariidae; genus Batillaria; species Batillaria attramentaria. The sequence continues at coordinate 958,487 of JACVVK020000075.1, forward strand.
GCAGGCATACAACATCGTGTGGAAAGGGTAAGTGGGTGGGTGTTTGGCGGTTTAACGTCCTTTTCCACCACATACGGGTGATATGAACTCTTGAGAGCCCAAGCCCGACCGCTATATGATAAGACTGGTTAAAAAGAACAAATCACTACACAACAGTAGCAGCCACTTCAAACCACTATTACGCAAGGTGTAAGGCCTTTCCGAGATTATGCGCACATTGTATAATAGTGGCTTGAAGGGGCTGCTGAATTGAAGATTTCAAGTAAAATTGCGATTTCAGTGGGGGCTTTAGGAGTTAAAGACCTGGGTGGGTGTTTGGGGGTTTAACGTCCTTTTCCACCACATAGGGTGATATCAAAGACGGGGCAACGATGAAATAGCCAGCACAAATATTTGGCCCCAGCCGGGATACGAACTCACGACCCGAGCATTAGAAGTCCAAAGCTCTACCATTCGGCCTCCGGCCCGGCTTCCCACAGCTTGTGGGAAAACCTGTGAAAGCACACAGATTAAGATCTGTGCAAAATCAGTAACTAGGGACACAATATAGCATCTAAGACCATTGCGGTCACTCTGGCCGGCGAATATATGTTTCCATATGTTGTTCTAGAAGTGTAGTTTTCTTTCACTTCCTTTTCCACCCACATGGGAGCCGGGGTGGTCGAATGATAGAGTGTTGGACTTCTAATGCTCGGGTCGTGAGTTCGCATCCCGGCTGGGGCCAAATATTTGTGCTGGCTTTTTCATCGTTGCCCCGTCTTTGATATCACCCTATGTGGTGGAAAAGGACGTTAAACCCCCAAACACCCACCCATCCACATCACCCACATGGGTGTAATTGTAGAGCGCTCTGGGTCAGCATCTGCTGGGATACTGCGCTATATACAAGCAAATTATTATTATTATTATTATATCAAAGACCGGGCAACGAGAAAAAGACCAGCACAAATACCCAAAATCATTTGACCCCCGCCGGGTTTCGAACTCATGACCCGAGCATTGAAAGTCCAGTGCCCTGCTATCCCGTGCCGTGTTCCCCGGGCCTGGTTAACGCCGGGATATTTATGACAGGAAGCGCGGAATGTGGCCCTGTCAAGCAGTCCGAAAATACCTGGACCTCCATAGCATCATTACACCATCATCCTCATCATCATCATCATGCATGCGTGCATGCATGTGTGTGTGGGGGGGGGGGGGGGGGGAGGGGGGGAGGGGAGGGGTTAGTAGCAGAAAAGCTAACTCTAAAAGACATTTAATTCCGGAACACAGACTTCCTGCATTTTAATTGGCACTGTGAAACACTTTGTTTGCGTTGTTTGTACTACCGGCTATGTTCCGTACCTTCTGGCATGTCGAGCCTGTGCAGGTCCTCCCTTTCCTGAGAACCCGTTTCGGTCGGTTAAGCCGTTATATCCCCTTTGGAGGGGGGCTGTTATCTCCCCTTTTCTATTGACTTTTACCCCCGGCCCGGCCCACTGTCTGTAGCGATTACTTCCCTTTGTGAAGTCGTTATCTCCCGTGTTGCAGGGGGAATCGTCGCCGAAACTAGGTTTCATCATCTACATGAAAATCTGCGCTCCATAAGTCATGTGATGCATCTTGCAGGGGGGGGGGGGGGAGAGAGAGAGAGAGAGAGAGAGAGAGTGAGAGAGAGAGTGAGTGCTATCTGAAAAAAAAAAATCGTAAAAGGTCGGCCAGAATTTGACTTCCAACATAATCTCAAAATACCAAGCCCTTCAACGGGGTGGTTTAGGATCTAGCTACAATTACATCCGCACGCACGCACGCACGCACGCACACACACACACACACACACACACACACACACACACACACACGTACGTCTCACAGCTCTCGCCAAAAAGAACGCAGCAGCGTAGTGTTCACGTAACTGAGGGGTCTATGACGCAGATTTCGTTACGTCACTGTGTGCCTGAAAGTATGTCGTGTCTGGAGAAACGTCACAGTTTTGTTTTGTATCACCGAAACTTGGTACTGCGCGCAGCGAAATCTGCCCCATCCTATAAAGTTGTTTCTCTGTAGAGAAACAACTTAAAACATGGGAAAAAATGTACAGTCTTACACATTGCAGGATGAATGAGCATGTGACCTGGGATTGTACTGGACACATTTTGTACCGCCGCACGGCACGACTATCCCACGTTCTTGAGTCTTCAGTTTTCGGTTCAGTTTGCCGCCCCTGTATGCGAAAATCGGCAAGATCAACGGCACCTTGACGGTTATTGGTAAACGGCTCCATTCAACCGTTCTAATGACAACTGAAAATCCAACACGTCTTTCCGGTGCTGTGGTGTTATGAATTTGGAAAAACGCGGTGCTATAGCGTGGGATCCCGCTGATTGACGCTGCAGTGATTTTGAGCGGCATAGCACCGGAAAAACGCCCGTCCATTTTGTTCCCCCCTCCCCACCCCCTTGATATCGCGGATCTTCAAAACGGAAATGGATTCTATGATGTGACTGAAAAGGAGCTTCACTGGCTGCCGGTTCAGTACCGTATTCAGTACAAGATTGCCACATATGCCTTCCGTCATTTTGACCAATTTCTTCCCCAGTACCTTTCCGATAAGCTCACCACGTACGAAACATCCCGCACTCTCCGCTCATCCTCAGAAAAGCTACTTAAGGTCCCCCGGGTCAGCCTCAAAACGTTTGGCCAACGTTCTTTCAGTTACAGTGCCCCCCGCGTTTGGAACTCCTTGCCATCTTCTATGAGAAACATCCCTTCCCTCCTACGGTTTAAAGCACAACTCAAAACACATCTTTTCAAAGTAGCCTTTAATCTTTAAACTCCACTGTATTGATGTGTATAAATGTGTGCATGTGAATGTTGTGTGTACGCGTGAGCAAAAAGCGCATTGAGTGCTTTTCTAAGCAGAACTCCGCGCTCTACAAGTGTAATATATTATTATTATTATATTATTGTTAAAACAGAAACTAGCGCTGGCCGCCAGACCGAGCAGCAACGAACTCTGTGTCACTTGCACCCAGCCTGGGCTGCTCCACCTTTGAAAGACGCCGCCGCTCAGGAAAGCTCCCCTTTAAAGTTCAAAGCGGCGAATATTAATCATATCTAACCGAGCATAAACCGGGAGGGACCGGGAGGGTCCGTGGCAGCAGCATGTGCAGGAGAAAGATGGATGTGTTCTGACAGCCTGCAGCACGCGGAGCTGCAAAGCCAGATGGTAGAATCGTTTGAACACCTCCTGCACTAGCTAGGGCAGTAACCCTTCTTCTAACCAGGTCGGTCTCTCAGTCTTTCAAAAACATTTCTTCCGGCCTTTGTCCAAGGGTTCAATGTGTTCAAAACTGGAGAAGAATTAAAGATTCTGGTGTCTGCGGTCGGCTTGTAAACAGATAAGCGTTAATTTGTGGTGGATTCCATTGCTACGATCCCACGTTCTTCGCTCTTTTGGCCCTGTGTGCGAAAATCAGGCAAGATTTTAACTGTTCCTTGACGGCTCTTGTTGCAGCAAACACGAGTATAATCAAAGTGCAACACTCCCACGAAGCCAAATTTAAATCCGAGTCCATTAAGTATGATTATTATAGTGAGGCCACTGGTGAAAAACCCAAACTTACTAAGTAGGAACTGAGTAAAGGAAAAGTTATCACAAATTTTAACTTCATTCTGTATTCAGGATTGAAAAGATCAGCCGTCATGCTTTCTGTTGTCACTTTTTCAACTAATACTTATTCAGTTGTCCGTAGCGATAAAGAGTGGGTTTGGGAAATTTGAAATTCTCCCTCTCTCTCTTTGAAAGCAGTTCTCCTCCTCGATCAAGAATTCAAACTGACTGGCATTGTCTCGAGTCAGAGGTCTATGTTTGTCTCTGCTGGATGGCACAAGAGGGAAATAGGAAACATCGGACTCTCTGCTCTTCATTTGTAAACGAATACGCGTTCATTTGTTACGTTGGAAAACTAGTTCATTTGTTAGCGGTTTGTCTTCTACGATAACGGGAATTTTTAAAAGGCATTAGTTTTGAAGTTCGGAGTTGAAAACAAAAATGTCATGAAGAAATCTCGCATTTTTGCAATTTGAAAACTAACCCGAGTTCGTTTAGTTTTGGCTGATTTGAAAGGGAAGAATGACACGAGAGACAGGAAGAAAGGGCACCCAAAATATAGATGAAATGGGAAGGCAGGTGGGTAGGTGTTTGGGAGTTAACGTCCTTTTCCACCATGTATGGGTGATATGAAAGACGGGGCGACGAGAAAAAGGCCAGCACAAATATTTGGCCCCAGCCGGTGAAAGAGGAAGGGCCACACATTTACACACAGTCGAATGGAAAAGGAACCTAAGCCCTTATCAAATTCATTCCACTTAGGTCATTTTTGCAGACGACGGTAAATTTGTCAGTGCTCAGAAACGTCTTCAGGCGAAAATGGTAAACAGTGTGCCCGCAAACATAATTGTAAAATGAAAATAATGCGTGGAAAGGTCATGTAGGTCGCTGGTTTTGATAACAAACATCAAAGGTGTTAAGGCACCGTAGAGCGGGAATGCTCTCTCTCTCTCTCTCTCTCTCTCTCTCTCTCTCTCTGCTTTCAATGTTTGGGTCGTGAGTTCGAATCCCGGCTGGGGCCAGATGTATGTGCTGACCGGCTTTTCAGTCTCTTCAGTTGCCCCGTCTATGATAGCACTCATGCCTGTTTGAAAAAGGACATTAAAAGTACCAAACAGCCTCCCGTCTTCTCTCTCTCTCTCTCTCTCTCTCTCTCTCTCTCTCTCTCTTTCTCTTTCTCTCTCTCTCTCTCTCTGCTTTCGATGTTTGGGTCGTGAGTTCGAATCCCGGCTGGGGCCAGATGTATGTGCTGACCAGCTTTTTCAGTCTCTTCAGTTGCCCCGTCTATGATAGCACTCATGCCTGTTTGACTAAAAAGGACATTAAAAGTACCAAACAGCCACCCGTCTTCTCTTTCTCTCTCTCTCCATCTCCATCGGTCTCCATCTCAAAAAATTAAATTCTTTGTATCGTCGCGCTTTCAAACTCATCCTTCCTGACACCTCCCTAACCACTGATGAAAAGATCACGGCTTTAGACTGTCTACCACTGGAAAGACACCTGGCCTTTAACAAATGCATCATGATGCACAAAATTATTAATGGTAAAGCGCCTCCTTACTTATCGAAACTGTTTAGACCTTGTGACAGCGGGTACAGCACTTCGAGGAACAGTCTCTTCGTCACACGCCCCAGACTAGACTTGTTCAAATCAAGTCTCTCTTACTCAGGGGCTACGTTATGGAATAACCTCCCATCTGTTGTTCAGTCTACGTACTCCCCTCATATTTTTAAAGCTAAAATTTATCATTATTTTTCCGCAAACTGACCTTTGACCATTCCTTTATTACCTTTCTAATAGCTTCCTCATGCGTCCTATATATGCGTATTCTATACTTCCATTACTTATGTTAATGTTTTACTGCTCAGTGTGTGTTACCCCTGTGCTGTATTGGGTGTCACGCGTTGTAGCTATGCTCTGTATGTGAGTTACTGTGGGCACTGCGTGTAGCATGTGCTATGTATGTAATTCTATGTATGCTCTGTGTGTGTGTGTGTGTGTGTGTGTGTGTGTGTGTGTGTGTGTGTGTGTGTGTGCGCGCGCGCGCGTCAAGGACAGACAGTAAGAGAGACCTGTGCGTCTATGTTCTCATCCTTGGAAAATAAAGTTTCAGTCAGTCAGTCAGTCAGTCTCTCTCTCTCTGTACACGCTCACACACTAGCGTTTCGTTGATGATTGATATTAATGTGCTGCTGCGTCACTGCGCGTGCTTCGTGAAATATTCACGAAAATGTGTTACATTTGGGTTTTATATTTCCACATTGCCACCTCTCACGCCAGTAAAATTTAATCAAGCGTTTTCCTACACATTCAGCAGGCGAGGCAAATCACAGTGTAATTCGATACCCCGCCGTAAATCACACATTGATAGTCATTTTGTACTCTGTGATCTCCGTTTCTCGCCAGTATTATTTCTACCGTTAAATGCCGAAAAGGGGGGTAAGCGTCTATGAAATCTTTAGCGGTTACGTCCCTTTTTCCAGCTAAGAGATTTCCTTTGTTTGAAAACGACCGGAACGGGGAATTGTGGGGGTTAGAGGTCAAACTTGATCATTGTGTGACAATTCCTTGCTTGTCTTGATTGCGATTGCGGTTGCGGTCACGTGACATCACAGTGCAGCCTCACTGGAGCGGTTTCTTGAGTAGTGGTTCCAACTCCTGACACCGGCCAGTGCGAGATATCTAGCGTTCGAGTCCTGTTTGAGGCATCGGATTTCTTTACTGTGACCTCTAGCATGTGGCATCAGGTCGATCGACTGGGTGTCCTCTCCGGGTACTCCGGATTCCTCTGCCGGCCTCTGCTTTGGAAATGTTCAGCGCAAGTCTGACTCGAAAACGTATATATTCCGGTCTGGCTTTCGACTAGGTCCGCTCAACTCCTCTTGATTCAGCTGGTGTGTGTGTGGTCACCGGTTCAGGCAAAGTGTGTGTGTGGGGGGGGGGGGGGGGGCATATTTTGCTGGTCAAATGCGCATTGAGTCACTTTGTGAGAATTTTGCGGTATACAAGTACAATTTAGTATTGTTTTAAAAAGAAAATCACAACAAAGCCCTGCCCCCGCCTTTCTCTGCCGCGTATCGGCAAAACACGAAACGTCCATGGCGTGATTTCAAGATGAAAGAGATTGACGTAATGATCACAAATGACATCATTGGACTTACTACTTTCTTTCCATGTTTCACTCGTATCAAACTCAACATGCTTCCCTCGTTGTAATGTAGGGCAAAACAAAAATTGCTAGACCATTCCGTGTGTTGTGTTGCGGGACGCGATTGGCTAAATTCTGAGGGCTCGGCCCTTTTGGTGGAGTCGGGGTGTCGTCCATTACAGGCCCACTGTGAAAATGCCCGGACTTAAAACGTCATTGTATGGAGGTGGACCGGTCCTCTCTTTGAGAAACCCCTCATTAACATAACGAGGTCTTTTTATCAGCTGGCTGCGTCATTAGGCAACTCCAATGCAGCCTCATTAATTACATGTAAACACAATTCAAAACTCATATCCCCTCCGTATTAAGCTTTTAAAAGCTTTCTTGATTTTTGTGCAGAGCCGACTTCAATTTGTGTGCTCCCTCAAGCGTTAGCCCTATTAGACAAAGTTGGGATTTTATGGGGCGCAGAACTGCAGTTAAAATGTGATTCCGAGATGATAAAACAAGGATTAGTGAAATCGCCCGGCGGATGCATGTCATAATTGTGGTAGTTACAGCCTTCAGTTCATTACTCTGTATCGGTTGTGCGTTGGGGGTGGTTTTTGGCTGGTGTAATAGAATAACCAGCTAACACGCTAGGAGTTAATGGTCCCGGTATGGTCACCGGTGTAGGCAAAGTGTGTGTGTGTGTGTGTGTGTGTGTGTGTGTGTGTGTGTGTGTGTGTGTGTGTGTGTGTGTGTGTGTGTGTGTGTGTGTGTGTGTGAGACAAACAGATTTGATTTCAGTTGACTTTATTTTACAAGGCGAGACTGATTACGGACACAGAGGCCCAGAGAGAGAGAGAGAGAGAGAGAGAGAGAGAGCGTAAAAGTGAACGAGCATACTAAAAAAACCATGGCCGTTGTTTCTTTTAAATTGGAATTAGTCGAGTGTGTTGAAGTTGTAAATCTTTTAACTCATTTCCTGCGAAGTAAGTTTGCATGGATTTAAATTTGGTTTAGTGGGAGTGTTGCACTGATTATACTCGTGTTAGCTGCAGTAAGAGCCGTCAAGGAACCGTCACTCTTGCCTGATGTTTGCAAACAGAAAGGGAGTCAAAAACGAGGGGTACTCGTGTTTTGAACGTTTCAATCAGGACATGTTTTAAACACGTGTGATAATACGACCGCGGCAAATAAGAAAACGAAAACAAAGAAATGAACAACGGAAGAAAGAATCAAACGCAAATAACACACGTTCTTACAAACACAAGTGATTCTATGCAGTCTTGAACTCTCGCGCGTACACACACACACACGCACCACACCCACACACACACACACACACACACACACACACACACACACACACACACACACATTGACTCGCACACACGTTCAATTCACTTTTAGGCTGCATTAGCGTAAATCATTTCTTTCAAAAATGAGAGCCCTGCTACTCTTTCAAACTGACACTGAACACTTTTTAACTCTGGCAAGAAACATGTTTAGAAACATGAAAAGTGTGCAAAAGCTGTGAACGTTAAAATGGAACTTTTTTTGGCTTCACACTAAGTTAAAACGATCACAAAAAACGGCGCGCAAAATATCCTCTAAATCTCTTTCTCACTTTCGTTTCTTGGCGCCTGCGAAAGTTTAGATGAGTTTTGAAACAGGTATAGAAATTACAAGGAGGGGATGTGTGCCCTCCCTTGCGTAACCTTTCGCACGGTTAGCGCCGCCGCGCCTCCACCTCATCTGTCCGTAAAAACCCTCCTTAACCCCCCACCCCTCCCGCACCCTTTACCCAGCCCTTTCCTACGTTCCCCTTTCCCTCCCCCTCCCCCCACACTTTAGCTACCCTCCCCCTCCGCCGTAAGCGCACACTTCATTTGCCTCTTGCATATTTTTTTAAACGTTTTCTTTGCAACAAGCAAAACTGATCTCGTTTGTCAGACGAAAGTGTGTTTTGGTTTTGGTATGGTTTCCGGCATTTTTGTGTGTTGTTGTTCTGTGTGTGTGTGTGTGTGTGTGTGTGTGTGTGTGTGTGTGTGTGTGTGTGTGTGTGTGTGTGTTGGAGTTGGAGTTGGTGGTGGTGGTGGTGGCGGGGGGGGGGGGGAGGGGGGTGCTACTGCTGCTCCTTGGTTTGTGGGTTTGTTCTTGTGTTTTTGCTGCTGTTGTTTTGTTTTGTTTGGTTGCATTGCGTTGTGTTGCGTTCTGTTCGTAGGCTCATGACACACGGGGGATAACTGAGTTCGAACAAACATTGGGGGGGGGGGGGGGACTCAAAAAACATGCTCTGGAAAAGCAGGGCAAGGACATGTTATAACCGCATGTCACACGAGAAACACGGGAAAAATACCATGTTCGCTGTTTGTTCGGACTAAACTGAAGCACTCTCATGAGACATCAGCATTAGCCGCGAAAAAATCTGTGTTGCTTGCGCGGCGCAAAGCCGCTATAAATAACTAACTCCGTTTAGTTCCGTTCTGGTTTTGGTTTTTATTTTTGTTGTTGTTGCTGCTGCTGTTGCGTTCCTCGTAGTTTTGGGCCGGGGGTGTAACATTTCAACTTGAGTCTCGCAGTTACTAATAACCAAGAATATCACATGCGCCGACAAACACTGCGCACCTTTTTTTTTAAAGTTATTTATCATCAGTTTCCCCCGTACACGTGATCGACAATGATCGCCACACAGGTGAAGTTAATGGCGATGAAGATTGATGAAGCCGGTCATACATCAGCGATAATGCGCTTAGCATTTCTCTGGATAATTAAACAAAAACAAGGCTTGCACAAGAATACGATAACCCAACCCTTCCCTAAGTGCCCGTGAGTTATGGCCTCGCTTTTACCCCCGTGACACGCTAACCCATATTCTAAATTTTACAGCGTGATATCACGCCCCCTGCTTAATTCAGGGCGGAGATTTACACTGGTTCGGGAAGTGTATCATGCGAATAAGCTCGACCAGAAAAACGTGAAGGTTCTAGTCTGTTTTGCAAGTTTTGTACCGTGTTTGTTGCAGCCAATCACTCACTCACGTCATTCAATAGGGGAAAAGGGATAGCCGAATGGTAGAGCGTTGGACTTCTAATGCTCGGGTCGTGAGTTCGTATCCCGGCTGGGGACAAATATTTGTGCTGGCTTTTTCATCGTTGCCCCCGTCTTTGATATCACCCGTATGTGGTGGAAAAGGGGCGTTAAACCCACAAAACACCCGCCCCACCCCCACACATTCAATCAATCAGTCACCATCCTCCTGCAATCAATCCGATCAATCAGTCAGAGGTTTTCAGGAATCAAGTTGCGAACTGGTATAGCGGGCCAGTGACTTATACTGTTGTAGTTTCTGACTCTGGTTATACTTCTTGTTTTTATGTATTTTATCTAGGGGAGCCGGGATAGCCGAATGGTAGAGTGTTGGTCTCTCAGTGCTCGATCGTGGATTCGAATCCGGCTGGGGCCAAATATTTGTGCTGGCCTTTTTCTCGTGTCCCGTCGCTGATATAGTGCCTTACTTGGTGGAAAAGGATGTTAAACTCCGAAACACTCAGCCACCCTTGCATTTTATCTTGCCATTCCCACTGTAAACCTCTTTCTTATGAATCCAACCCCCCCCCTCCCCCCCCCAAAAAAAAAAAAAAAAAATTGGAATACTGAGGCTTCATAAATAACTTCTGTCAGGCATCATTTTGTCCGGTTATTCCTTTCACATCCCCCCCCCACCCCCCGCCCCCGACACACACACACACACACACACACACACACACACACACAACACACACACCTCGAGTAATAACACAGTGATGATAATTGGTACACCAGAGGAGCATGTACCTCTGGGTACACTCAAAGGGGCGATGGCATGAAGGCATGCTAACTTCACCAAGCATGGAGTTGGACTGCAATAAGTCGAGTGAATGCGAAAGTGAGGTAGTCTCACAGAAGGATTATCACCTTTGAGCTCTCAGACTGTACCTTAAGCCTCGCGATAGTCTTCAATCTGCATGCAAGACTGCCTGTGGCGCGTGTCATAAATTCAATATTTATGGATTCTAAATCAATTTTGTGCATCAGTGCGTGAGTCAGGATTCACTGACACGCGAACACCACAGCGTCGCACCAACACCCTTTCATCACGAGCTAGTGCTGAAAGCTTTCCCAAAAACCTGCCTATGAAAACGTAAAACGGTTCAGCTGAGTAACTCAACCCCGCTAGTAGCGTATGAAAAAACGCACATGTGTCATAGTAGACTTTGAGAAGGCCTTTGATGTGTTTTGTCGGGCTCCGCCAGAACGCTGCCGTGATGAAGCGTAATCTAGTGTAGCGGAAAATGTTCCATCATCAGAGCATGGTAAAGAGGGACAGTTTCTGCGCTGGGTGTTGGCGGTTTCTCAAGTTTTAAAAGTAATTTAAAATCCATTACAAACCAGCCCGGGTTGAGTGACAAGTGTCAAAGGTCAAAGGGTACGGGGTCAGAGTGGGTGTTGTACGTTTGGGATTACAGACCGTGTCTTGTGGGGGATGATAATTTGACTTACAGAGACAGTAAGTTGATACGTTGTGCAGCTGCGGGCAGCCGTTCTATGTGGCACGCTCTCTCTCTCTCTCTCTCTCTCTCTCTCTCTCGCGTTGTCAATTTTCTTTCGTCGTTTCTGTTGTGTTACGGTTTAGGTCATGCAGAGGGATCAAAACATTCTTAGGGGTTTTTTTGTGGTGGTGGTGGTGGTGTTTTCTGTAGTAAGCACAAGTTACAAGATAAGCAAAACAAATATCCTAGTAAACTGCAATTCATTCATTCGTCCTCTCTTTCTCTCTCTCTCTCTCTCTCTCTCTCTCTCTCTCTCTCTCACACACACACACACACACACACACACACCCGTGCCCGTATTTTTTTCTCCCGGGATAAGGAGGGAGGGGGGGGGGCGTTGTTGTTCTTCGGAGGAGGAGATAAAAAGAAATGCAAGCAAAATGCGGCTACTTTCAAACAGTCAGTTTTGCATTATCACTACCATCATCATCGTGGCTATATCACCATCAGTCATCATCATCATTACTGGCCACAAGTCACTGCTACTAGACAATCTAAAAACTCACTCACTCACTGCTACCAGACAGGGTCAAAATCATCTAGGGTTTTGACAAACACTTACCCGCCAACCCGCACTCCGTTCTGAGCTCGAGCTCGGTTTTAGTAAAACGCTGTCCATCGTCACTATCATTAGTATCCTACGCATAATTTTTCCCACCATCTTTCCTTTCAAAACCTCTTCTTAAGCGCCGTGAGCACTCAGTTAGGGTGGAATCGTGCGCTATATCAAGTCTCCACCATCATCATAATCATCATCATAAATTGCCAGTTGGTGCTCCCCTGCCGGCATCACCTAATTTCCGGTAATATTCCTTTACTTATCATTCCCTCTTAGGCCTTCACCCATTCGTCCAATCAGCTGTGATGCTCACGGTCGGTTACATGGTTGTAAAAGAATCCTTTATTCCCTTATGAGAAGCTCATTACGTAGGATAATGGGAAGGAACCCCATGCAGGGCTCAGTCTTTTGTGTTTCCATATCTGTCAACAATACACGCCTTCAGGGGGTGATATCAGCTAATAAACAACGCTGCGACCAAGGACACGAGAAGTTACATTTGTCACGGAGTGACTTTGCATTTGTCCATTGTCTCTTTCTTTTGTCTTTTTTTTAGGGTTGGGTGGGAGTTTGGGTTTTTTGTTGTTGTTGTTTTTGTTTTGTTTTTTAATGAATTATTACATTTGACTCTGCGTAGGCGGAAAAGGACACTTCCAATGGCCCAGTCTATTCAATTTGTTCGTATTTTCTCCTCTCCTGCTCAGATGAGATGGCCCGTAGTCAGTGGGCTGACATTTTACTTTTGACTTTTTCATGTCTTTGTTTGTTCTCCTTTTGCAAAGGTCGTTACACCGCTCCTTCACCCAGGCGTCCCCCCCCCACACACACTCCCACCACCTTGTTCTATCGTCAACCCTCCTTCTCCCAATTTGACACACACACACACACACACACACACAACTCCTTCCCCAATACCACCCCCCCCCCCCCCCCAGTGCCCATACTGTCACCTCAGTTCACGTGTGTGCCGGTGCTTTCCTTGTTTAGCCCTAATTGGATCATCCTCGAACTCCCGTGAACCTGGCGCCGGTCGGCAGTGGCCAAAAAACATTTCACGGTCCGGTGACTTTCATTTCAAATCACAGGCCCCATTTGGCGCGTGAGCGTGGGGAGGGTTTTGTCCTCCGGGTCACGTGGTGGCCTGACTCGACAGCCCGGGGCCTTTATTTGGCCATCATCAGTCTGCTCGTGTGCACAATAAAGTCGACATCCTCCCCCCCCCCCCCCCCCTCCTGTTTCCTTTCCGCCGTGTCTCCTTCTTTCCTGCTTTATCTCCCTCCCCCCACCTCGACACACACGCAGTAGCACATACTACCACCATCATACAGTCCAGCCTCCAACCTCCCAAACAAAAGAATCAAAAATTCAAATTGCTTGTTTTGGGGGGTTTGGGTGTTTTTTTGGAGGGGTTTTTTTTGTTTGTTTGTTTGGGGTTTTTGTTTCTTTGTTTGTTTGTTTTTTGTTGTTGTTTGTTTGTTTGTTTGTTTGTTTTTTTGTTTTTTTTTTTGTTTTTTTTGTTGTTGTTTTTTTTTTTTTTTTTTTTGGGGGGGGGGTCCTAAAAACTAATTTTAACCCCGCGCAAAAAAAAAAACCCAACCGCTCACACCTAGATACGGCGTGCATTATCTAAGTCAAATCAAAGTTCAGTTTATTTTCCGACCCTCTACGACTACGGGCATTGAAAAAAACCCAACAAACATACATGTATGTCTATCTGCTTTGTGACGGGCCGGCGGCCGAAACGACACAGATTTGAATTGAATTTGAATTGAATCAGTTGAATCCGTTCTGATAATGTAGATCAATGTTTTATTTTTCAACCATTTTTAGCCTTTTCTGCGCTTCCTTTACCTCAGTTTCATGACAGGAAATCTCTTGCTACACAACGCTCTCGGTTTCTGGATGGAAATACACGTAATTGTTTCGGGCCAGTGACGTTCTGTCAGTGTAAAAAGGGCACGGAGGACGATGTCATAACTCTCCTAATTTTACCGAACACAAAACCTTCGCCAGTTTTAGTGTTTCCTGGAACTTAATCAGCTTGAAACGTTCGTATCAGTGATGTAGAAGATATCATCGTAAAGTGGTCCTTGTCATTGTGTTTTATTTTTTTTTTACATTTATTGTTTATCTGTTTCGTGGAATTATTAGCCTGTCTCTGTTTTGTTTCTCGGCTACAGTGCCTTTTATTTTTATTTTTTTCTTCTGCGTCCACTGAAGGCATTCGATCTCACTAACTGCAGAGTTTTGTCAGTAATAATAATAATAATGAGTATTGTATAGGCGCTTTACCCAATTTCATGAATCGGCTCAAAGCACCGCGAACTGAACCCAACACGCACGCTCACGTGAATCTCACGCATTCTCTCACACACTGGCCATAAACACATTACAATCACGTGTTGCGAAGGGTCAGCTCAGCTATTTCAATTTCGGAATTTAGAATTGCATTTATTTTTCAAATTTGGTGGGCTGAACATTTCCAAAAGGGAGAGGGTGGGGGGGGGGGAAGCCGGAGTACCCGGAGAGAACCCCCGACGATCGGCCCGAATGAACGGTGCTACATAACGAGAAGGAAAAAATCTTTGCCCCGAGTGGGACTCGAAACCCTGACCTCTCGCATTGGTGACGTCTCTTAACCACTAGACCACGCGGGACCTCGGCGAAATCTTAATTGGGCCCACGAACCTTGGAATGAAATGATCCCAAAAATTACTCCCCTCCCCCACCCCCTCCACCTCCAACCCCAACCTCCTCAGTCACATCACGACCAAAAACTACGAGTGACTGTTCACAAACATTTTTTTAGAGTTTGAAACATGCACCCGCAACTTCAAATATGGAATGCCTGACCAAGGAAAAAAAAAAAGTCCCTTTTTGGTACCAGCCAAGTCAGTAAAGTCATGACCTCGTAACCCCCGACCCCGACCCCAGTCCCTCATTAGCCACACACACAAAAAAAGACAGCACGTGAATCCCGGAGACCAGAGTTCTTTGACTAATACGTCAGCCCCCTTTTGAATAATACGTCACGCCTTGAAGTGATACGTCACGCCTTTACGCACGGTGTTGGCCTTTTAATGGGAGGGTCTGATAATGAGGGAGTCACTGGAGCAAAGATTTAAGGTGGTTCGTTCCAAATTAACTGCGCCTCTTTTGTGTTTTAACTACTCGTTTATGACTTCAGCGACTTTTTTCGCTGCTTTCCGTTACTTTAGGGGTGCAAGGCTGGGAAAAGCTTCACAGTAAATTAACGCGTTTATGGCTTAACCTTTTCGTGATGGGGGGAATCGACGAGTGTGTGTGTGTGTGTGTGTGTGTGTGTGTGTGTGTGTGTGTGTGTGTGTGCCATGACAGAGGCGCTGTGATTCCTTAGTTAAAGGTTGATATTCCGACATCTCTGGGCTCACGAATCGTTTCGTAGCTGATGTGGTTGTTTTTAGCTCTGCACCACCAAGACTTATGCACAGCTGCAAAATCACAGGTTGACGCTGGGGCAAACAGAAGCCGAAACGCAAGCCAAAAAGGGCAGCGTCTGCCACGTACAACCTGACTCGAGAAAGTCTATTTGTCATTGAAGTTCTCGTTCGCACGGCCAAGAGAACGTCCTGCCTCGCATTCAGAGCTCTACCTTTCATAAAGTAGTCTACATCGAACAAACAGGCGCACTTACAAGCATTTGTACAACTGTTCCAAAACGGTTGGCCACGTGGCATTAATTAAAGTCGAACAATCTTAGTTTCACCGCCTTTAAATCGCCGGCCCGTGCCAAAACGCCACGCAAAAGGGACATAATCACCACAGGAGGGCGTCATCTGCTTCAATGGTCATTCTCCTTCATGAGTGGCCCCCGCTCTCTGCGCCCTTGAACCCCAGTGGGATTTTCATCCCGGGATTAATCCCCGATTGTCAAAATAAGAAAGTCTTAATCAAGTCCCGTAATGACCAGCGATCCTTTTCACGGATCATTGCCCCTGGCGAGACTAATTTCTGTTTCGGGGATGGCGAAGACTGGGGGGTCGGTGTGCGTGACGGAGTCATGAAGGTTTGGCAAAAACACCTCTGTAAAATTTAATCTGGTGACTGATCCTTGTGTCGCGAGGTGAGAGAAAGATGCAGCCTGCATGCTCTACTGCAAGCTGAAATCTACGTCGGCTGTTTTACTGTATTAGTGTTCTGTATACATGTGGACGACGCTGTTGTTTGTTTGTTTGTTTGTTTGTTTGTTTGTTTGTTTTGGGGGGCTTTTTGTTGTTTTGGGGGTTGGAGTTTTTTGTTTGTTTGTTTTGTTTGTTTTTTGTTTTGGGATTTTTGTTGTTGTTTGTGGGGGTTTTTGGTTATTGTGTTTGTTTTTTTGTTTTTGTTCTTTGGTTGTAAGGTTTGGGGTTTGTTTGGGGTTTTTCTTTTGTTGTTGTTGTTGTTTTTGTTTGGGCTTTTTGTTGTTGTTTTGGGGGTTGGAGTTTTTTTTTGTTTGTTTGTTTTGTTTGTTTGTTTTGGTTGTTTGTTTTTTTGTTTTGGGTTTTTTGTTGTTGTTTGTGGAGTTTTTTGGTTATTGTGTTTGTTTTTTGTTTTTGTTGTTTTGGGTTTTTTGTTTGTTTGTTTTTGTTGTTTTGTTGGATTTTTTTTTTTTTTTTTTGGGGGGGGGGGGGATGCCAAGTCTATCGCTTTCGATGTGAGGTTATGGAAAATCCGCGTACGCGATGAGTACATCTTTACTCGCATCTGCACTCACTGGTTGCGGTTCGGTTCGCAACACAATGAGTGAAACTATGATAACAAAATGCTGTCAAATTGCAAGCAAATCTTTGTGTAATGTAACGATGACTTTACGTCTATCTCAAATCTCTTCACTCCAACAACTGTGACTCAAAACTCAAACCCAAGATAAGTGAAAAGATTAAGGTACAACTTTCATCTCTCCATGGACTCAGACCTGGGACCTCTCAGTGTCGCCTGCCTCAGTGTTTGGCAGTCAACAGAGGTGTTTTCCCCTTCAAAGTCCCTTAATCACAGAATGGAAGCTCGGGGGTAATTCTCTCCCCTTGGGTGAAGGTGACCGACAATTAAGCTTCATCCCCGGTCTTTTGTGTTCATTTTGGGGATCTAATAATAAACACAACGCGGTGTGAACTTCAGAAGCGTTTAGACGCCATCTGTCTGTCTCCGATTCGCTCCCCTGCATTCATTAGGCATGCTCCCGTCACCATCTGTACACCCTTTCGGACTCACGGCGCCAAAGAGTTCCTGGATGCGCCTTGCCTACTCTCTTGGGGGTATGTGGCGAGCGGGTTGTCTTTCTTGTCTGCAATTTGGGAATTTGTTTCCTTCGGTAAGGCTTCACCAAAAAGAAAGGAGGGGAAAAAAAGAAAAAAGTTTGAGGTGCAGGCGAACATTTCTGAAGCAAAATTACTCCTTTGGGAATGATGACGATGATAATGATGATGATGATGATGATGAATTATAAATCTGACTGAAGACAAACAATGCGGGGAACCGGCCAGGGTAGCCGAATGGTAGAGCGTTGGGCTCTCAATGCACTGGTCGTGAGTTCGAATCCCGACTTGGGACAAATATTTGTGCCGACCTTGTCTCTCCTTGCTCCGCCGTTCATATCACCCATACGTGATGGAAAAGGACGTTAAGCTCCCAAACACCCACCCTTCCGCAGACAAACAATGAGGGAAATCACTTGCTTCTCACAGACAGAATTATTTCTCTCCTGCCGGTCACTTTCGATTTCAGTCACAAAAAGTTGTGAAGGAAGAACGAAATCAGAATTCTCTGAAATCCGATATCAAAGAAAGGTGTAACATTTGTTCAACGCTTCCAACAAAAATCAACACAATCAGTCTAGCACTTCTGTTGTCTGCGCGCCAAAAGCAACCCAGTGTACAATTCTTAACACAACGACGCAAGGGAAGCTCTTTCGTTTGTTTTCCCGCTTTCCGAGCCATCCAAAAAAAGAAGAAGGAGGAAAAAAAAAACAGTAAAAAAAAATCTGTTTTGAGTCAGTTCTTCCGCATCACTGAGCAAAAGATCTGTACACGATACATCCATTTTGTCTTTTAGCGCCAAACAGCTTTCGCGCTTTTTCTGCCTCACAGCACTGAGAGCCCCGTTGCGACAAGGGGACGGTCACCGCGCTTGCCACAAGCCGCTCTGGGAAGAGGAATGTGTTTTGACAAGGTGCCCGGTGCTCTGGGACTATCATATCATGCGCGGCGGAAGGATTTCAGCGAGAGATTGGCCTAATAAGTGTGGGGTGCCCCGTACGCTGTCCGTGCGCTGTCTCCGGTGATGTTGGCTCCCACGTTTGAGCGAAAACTCAACCATGCGTGTTTTTGCAAGATTGTGCTTGGCGGGACCGAGTATGGTTTAGCTCGTGGGAGGGGAAGCTTAGCAGAATTGTGGTTCCCAAGCTCTATCTCTCTCTCTCTCTCTCTCTCTCTCTCTCACACACACACACACACACCACACACACACATTTCAAACACAACACACACGGCACACACACACACGCACGCACACACACACATTTCAAAACACACACACACACACACACACACATTGTCCCCTCCCAATGTTCGGGCCGTGAGTTCGAATCCCGGCTGGGGTCAAATATTTGTGCTGGCCTTTAGTCTCGTTGCCTAGCTGTCTTAGATATCACCCTTACGTGGTGGAAAAGGGCGTCAAACCCCCAGACACCCCTCCACCCCATCCATTGTCCCCCCTTTTGTCGAGCCCATCACAAATTCCCAACTGCCCCTGAATGTCTCTTGAACTGCTAACCGTATGAGTTGAGCATCACTCTCGAGATTTACACTTGCCCGCATACTATCTAACTTTCTCCAGCCGCGCCAAGCAGCTATCCAAACTGCTTCCATCCATCATCCAAACTCGCGGCCGTTTTTGGAGTATCACTACGACACTGAACACTCACAAACTCACTGAGGGGTCTCAGCCAAGATGAAGATGAAATGAATATTATCTGATTCGATCACGTGCATCACACGAGCATCACGTGATGGTCACGTGCTGTGTTCAAGCTCACGGAAAGTGAAACAAAGTGATTCCAGCCTTTGAAGCAGTCAGCGGGACTTTTTCAAACTATCATCATTAAGGGGCCGATCACTCTCTGGAGAAATCAACGCAGGAGTTGTCTCCAGTTGAGGGTGGACGAGATGCCTATCGCCCGAGTGGTTTTTGAGAAGCAATATCATGCAGAAATTGCCAGGAAACTGGAGGCTTGATATTTCTGTACTGCCGCTGACCTTTCCGTTTGTTTCAGCGTGATGTAGTTTACGATACTAGCAAGGCCTCATTAGATTATGGAGCAGGGCAAGTCAAGCGCAGTCATCCCCACAGAAACAGGAAGCAGTGACTTCTGGTTTCCTTGTTCTTGGCCATTTTTTAATCCAGGCTTATGCTCTTTCTTGCTCATCTGGGTAAACGTTCTGTTTTATTCTGTTACTGAAATTGACGGGTTGAATGATGGTTTGTGGTTAGCTTAAGGTGTCCCTGATTTTAGGATTATTAGAAGAATAATGCAGAGTGAGTGTATCAGTGAGTGTTCAATGCGATAGTAAATTGTATGTATGTGATAGTGTGTTTTATTCTTGTTTTGGTGTAATTTTACTGGTCAAGATTGTTTGTTTTACTCAATTTTTCTTATGCGTATATTAATTTTGTAGTCTTCTTTCTTAAACTGTTTATTGTGTGTTTACTAGTATGCGGGTCAGAAAAGGGGGAGGATCCCCCGTGGTGTGTCCCATGCGGCCACGAGCCTTTTCACTGTTGAACACTTTTCTTAATTTCGTGTACGGATCTCACTGAGATCCGTGCCAAACGTTACTGCGCAGATTCACTGAAGGTGCTGTTCAGGGGTGTCTCCCTTGACAGCGTCTTCAGTTTCCTGAAAGAGGTCAACCTATTTTATAAATTATAGACCTCAAATATTCAGTCTTTCACTGACTATCTATGTTAAATTTTTAAGTCTGGAAAGAAGTTTCTCATTTAGACCCGATAGATTTTTAATATTTATTTACATCTTGTTTTAACGCGGGAATTTTATGTTTATAGGACCTGGCGGGAAGGGACTTTCATGAGCCGCAAATTAGCCTTTGTTGCTTGCGCGGCGTTAAGCCCTAACCAACTAACTAACTATGCGGGTCAGAAATGCAATTTCCTTTTTCCGGATCAGTATACAGTATTCAGTATTCTGTATTCTGAAGGATATTTCGTGGGTAAAGCCGGAGTGATAAGAGTGTTTTCCACGCCCGCATGTTTCTCAGATTAACGAGACCATCTAAGACCCTCTCGCGTTTGTTTAATGATTGGCTGATTGGGAGAAACGTATTGATTGATTTCTTATTGATGTTGCTGTTAAAACGTTAAACGAGCCAGTTGCTATTTTGTTCTTCTGGGCCAGCGAAATATTGATGACATGCGAAGATATATGTCAAAGACATTTTCCACCCCATTTGAGTAATATTGCATCCTTGAGACCAGTCACAGTCTGATTTCGGAGGGTGGGGGAGGATGGGTAGGAGTTTAACGTCCTTTTCAATCACGTAAGGGTGATGTCAAAGACGGGGCAGCGAGATAAAGGCCAGAACAAAATTTTTGGCTCCAAACGGGATTCGAACAGACGTCCCGCGCATTGAG
The DNA here is from genome assembly GCA_018292915.2 of Batillaria attramentaria. Taxonomy (NCBI): domain Eukaryota; kingdom Metazoa; phylum Mollusca; class Gastropoda; family Batillariidae; genus Batillaria; species Batillaria attramentaria. The sequence goes on from JACVVK020000075.1 coordinate 979,024, forward strand.
GGTCCAGTGCTCTACCCTTCGGCTGTCTCGGCTCACCCTGATTTTGGAGACGGTCGGACGCAGGAAAGGACACAGTCACAAAGAAAACTACTAGTGAGTGTTGCATGCGTACCAAGATGACACGTATTAGAATTACTCGACACTGCAACTCATAAACCCAGTGTCATCACCAGTCCAAGGTCCTCACGCTACATGTCATCGAACCATGGACTGATTTCCCTAAGAGCAACACGGTACCAAGCCTCGAGGGTTGTTAAGTGCAAGATCGCCCACTTGGCCACATGCACGCCATGCCGTGTAGCGGGTAAGAAGGATAGGCCGTATCAATGTCACAGTATTGACAGGGAAAACCACCATCACCACAACCACAACCACCACCTCATCTCCAGCACGGCGGTCACGACGACATTAGTCATTATGGTAAGAGCGCTGGAGGGAACGGATGGGGGCAGGCCGGCCACCAGTTGACACATGCAATGAAGGGGGAAGAGGTCAAAGTAGCGTTCAGGAGGGGGTAGAGACGGTTAGTGACAGTGACGGATGACCGGTAGCACTGACCACCAGATGACCAGTCTGCCCGCTGCTGCTGCGGCGTCTTCCGTGATGCGTTTTCGATTCCAGAATCTGTGGCCGGTCTAAGCTGTTGCGGGATGGGTCGCAGTGAGACTATGATCTTAAAGACACGTAAAAGTCCCTATGAAAAAAAAAAAGGGGGGGGGGGGAAGGGGTATCAGTCTTGAGCATTTTTTTTTTTCGGGACTCTGTTTGGGAAGTGAGGTCCTTCTCCACTGGCACTTCGAATTTTCGTGATAAAAATTGACACATCAAGTTTACAGACCACTTATGCATCTATAATTTTGCCTAGATACAGTTTTTAACATGTCCATTACAACCTGACCAAAAAAATGGTGATAAAAGGGCAGGGATCACTGATTTTCAAAAAATAATATTGCTGTAGTCTGATTCTAATTTGAACTTAGCGCTGTCAGTCAAAGGAGAGTAAGCGGGCCAATCCAGCCTCAATACGTTTCGCGACCTTTAAAAGTTTAGCCTCTTGTTGTCACAGTTGAATTAGCAGTAAGTCCGCTCTGGGCCAGATATTTGTGCTGGCCTCTTTCTCGTTGCCCCGTCTTTGATATCACCCATAAGTGGTGGAAAAGGACGTTAAACTCCCAAACACCCTCCCCACCAACACACTCCTTCGGTGACAATGCAACAGCATCAGTGTAGCAAGTTTAAGTCTGCAGAGAGGGTCAAAATGTGGCGCGCGCGCGCGCGCACGCACACACACACACACACACACACACACACACACACACACACACACACACCATTCAAATCCATCCATTTGTTTTACGAGGTTCTGAGACAGCTCCTGGCATATGGCCCCGTCCTTACAACTCTCAACACGCAAACTGGACAACCCCAGCCACCCCACTCATCGATCAGGAAGTGTGAAATCTGAGAGCGTCCCTGGCCCTCCGCGGTCCCAATGAAAACGCCGACAGCCAGTGATGCACGCCTTCAGCTCTGACCACTTGTGTGCCCAGCTGTCTGGTCACGCCTCGTCCATTTCATGGCAGTTCTTGTTGCCACAGTTCCCGCAGTCCCCAGCACTGTCCTCAGCAGACAAAGTGTTGAAGGAATGGACGGTCTTAAATAACTGATTGTGGGACGGCGTTCTAGGGTATGTGGGTTTGGGAGTTTAACGTCCTTTTCCACCACACAATACGGTGTTCTAGGGTGGATGGGTGTTCGGGAGTTTAACGTCCTTTTTCATCATGTATGGGTGATCAAAGACGGGGCAACGAGAAAACACCAGCACAAATATTTGGCCCCAACCGGGATTCAAACTCACGACTCAAGCATTGAAAGTCCAACGCTCTACTATTCGGCTGTCTAGGGAGTTGATGTTGGTATAAGGATATGCTAAGTGGTAATCTTTCTTTATCAGTCATCCATTGACAGACAATCTTAAACCATCACATGTTACTCATCAATCAGTGAGAGACGATCGAAGACGATCAGCGGCTCTTGCCGAATAAGCAAGACAAGCTCAAGTGACCGTGGAGATTAAAGACCAGTACAAGGTGTGTGATGCCTACACACTATATATATATATATGGTCTTCAGACTGTGCGAAGGGGAGCCGGGGTGGCCGAATGGTAGAGCGTTGGACTTCTAATGCTCGGGTCGTGAGTTCGTATCCCGGCTGGGGCCAATTATTTGTGCCGGTTTTTTCATCGTGCCCCGTCTTTGATATCACCCGTGTGTGGTGGAAAAGGACGTTAAACTCCCAAACACCCACCAAGACTGTGCGAACATAGGTCGTATTTCACAACTGACATCCCGAAAAAAAAAAATGAAACGCCATTTCAAGATGGCTCATGCCCGTGCATGCATCCACAGTCTTCAAATTGTGCGTGCACGCGCACCTAACCTCATATTTCACACGCCGCGACAACTGACTGACGACTCAAGAACGACCGTTCAACCTTTCAAACGCCAACAGTGACTAACTTGACGCGGAAACCAGACGTGTCAAGCTGGCCCGAAAGATTTAGATCCAGATAGGACCAACCGAGTACGGGGGATGACTCTGGAACTGGCTTCACGGACGTTTAATATGTTTTCACTCTGATCCATCACTGACAGAACCGTGCACAGGGACTCGAGGCACGCGCTGGACTGAGCTAGTACCGTGGCGCCCTCTATAGTTGTCAGCCTCGTCTTCGGTTCCAACAAGGTGTGAAGGGATGGATGGGGGGAGGTAAGCGCGGTACTTTATGAGGCGTGAGGACAGGTCCTGGCGGCCATTCTGCACCTTTCCAATTCTTCTGCTGCATTCCTCGGCTTCCGCTGCCACCCCTCCGTCCCTCTTTGACCTCCCATTTCTCCTACTGCCAGAAGGAGCCATAATAACTGCCGTGCTGCATGTAATGGTAGGGTCTTTGGTGTATGGCCCTAACTCCCTCTCTGTAAGCTGCTACATCAGTATGTACGTGTGAATCACAAAATAAAAGCATAAAACCCCAAAAAATCATAATACTTTATTTCTGCGTGGATTGAAATCTGGCTTTGTGGGAGTGTTGCACTTTGATTATACTCGAGTTTGGTGCAGTAAAAGCCGTCAAGGAACCGTTAATCTTGCATGATTCAGTTTTGCTTACAGGGCCAAAACTGAACTGAAAGGGGTCAAAAACGTGACACTGATACTCGTGTGCCGTACGAAGTGTGTTAAAACGTAAAAGTATATTCCATAAAACAAGATGTAAAGATATATTAAAAGGCTCGGCTCTTCAGTTTAAATGAGACACAAGACGTTTTTTTTTCATTATGTCTCTTCAAAAGAATGTTAAAACCCATCCAGACAACCGAACAACCCCGGGCTATGCCAGATTCCTTCAATTCTCCTGCCAGTCTTTACATTTTCCTTCTTATCTTGGAAAAGCGGCATCCATGAGCAGCCAGACAGGTTCAGTATTTTAAATTGTATTTCGACTACCTCGCTGGTTGACATCCGGCTGTTAAGACATAAAAAAATATGGATCCGTCCTCAGCCTCGGCTTCACTGAGACTAGCAAATGCCGGCTCTGAAACACTGCGTGTCTGGTTCTGTGAGTTTGACTTGAGGCTCAAATTCAGATTCCTGACTTTGATTGTGAATAACTTTTCCACTTTGACTGAGCATACGAGAGGAGAGAGAGAGAGAGAGAGAGCACTCAAAAAAAGAGAGAGAGAGAGAGACAGAGACAGAGAGAGAGAGCCCTCAAAGAGAGAGAGAGAGAGAGCCCTCAAAGTGAGAGACAGAGAGAGGAGGCTGAGAGACAGAGAGAGGAGCCGGGCTGAGAGAGAGACAGAAACAGAGAGAGAGAGAGAGCTCAAAGAGAGAGAGAGAGAGAGGAGGCTGAGAGAGAGAGAGAGAGAGACAGACAGACAGACAGACAGAGAGAGAGGAGACTGAGAGAGAGACAGAAACACAGAAACAGAGAGAGAGAGAGAGAGAGAGCCCCCCCCTCCCACCCCCCAACCTGTCTGGCCCAAACTTCACCGCGGTCAGTCAGTCGGTTACAAATCCGCCGGGCACGTGTCACCCGCATCGGAAACAATTTACGTAACGATTTTCTAGAAATCTCATCCGTGAAGGCCAACATAACCTTTGACCTCCCACCCTCATTACCGAGGGCTCATTAATCTGGAGTGAAATCCAAACGCCAGAACTAATCACTCTACAACTTGGCTAGGCCGGAGGAAACAAACCTCTTGATTGCGGGGGATGGTGGGGATAATGATATGTTAATGCAATAGTTTGTCATCGGGTCGAGTTCTGTTGTTTGTCTAGAGTTGGTGGGAGAGGCGGAGTGTTGGGTTGTGTTGTGTGTAAACCATTTGTCAAAATATCGACCTGTGTGTCTCAATTACTCGTGGATTAGGGCCAGGAAACAAGTACAGCAATTAAAGGATCCCATTTCTTGATGAAGATTTTTTTTTGTATGCCGCTGCGGAGCTGCCGCGTTGCTTGTGGCAGAACGGGTGGCCATCGGTCCGTGTTGTGTGTGTGTGTGTGTGTGTGTGTGTGTGTGTGTGTGTGTGTGTGTGTTTCTTCTTGCCCATTGCAGAAATAAATAAATGAATAAATCGGGCTAATCTTCTGCTCTCCAAACTTTTTTTTTCCTATCAACAGATCAAGCTGCTCGATTGGATCATAGATATTGTATTTCAGTACACCAAACAGCACGCACTCTTCGTTCTTCCGCTGAAAAAAAAAACTTTTGAAAGTTCCTCGCCGAAATCTCAAGACAGTAGGCGAGCGCGGGTTTAGCTTCGTTGCCCCGTCACCCTGAAACTGAACGCACTACCTGCCGGTCTGAGAGACTTGACCGACATAGATCGTTCCCCATATATCTATTTTTTATTTGTACCTCCTCTCCAATATAAATCCCTTTAAAGGCCGGAGCTTCCTCTCTTAAACATGCAACACATACTGTAACATCCACACAACACCCTGACATACACAACGCCCCCTCGTCAGTCTTCCTCCACCTTCTCACAAATCAAACATAACTAACATGCCACCGACTCATACAACTGTCTACACAAAACAAAGGGGAAGGTAACGCTAGCGCTCACCTCCCCTGGACTGAAAATTAATAAGATCCACTCTGGCCATTAAAGGGATTTTTTTTCTTCTTTCCTATTATTTCAGTACATGTCGACAGGAAACTCCCGGCCGGGGCCAAATTTTTGTGATGACGGCCTTTTTTCTCTTTGCCCCGTCTTCGATATCACCCATACTTAAGTCGTGGAAATGGACGTTAAACTCCCGAACACCCACCCACCATCGACGGAAAACTTTTCACTTCACAAGCTTACCACAGTACCATCGACTCACACGGATCCCCAGAGCCATTCATCTGCCTTTCTATTCTTGAGGAATGAACCGGCACGCAGACAAAAAAAAAATCCCCTGAAGAAAGGAGACTGTGTGGCACGTGCTGTATTTTTCCCCTGACCGATAGCGCGTCATTACCGCGGTCCGCGCACGTGAGTCTCGGCGTCCAAGGCTCAACATATCGCCATATGATCGCCATGCAAAATGTCTTCTGTCGCCAGAGCCACCAAAAATGCATTCATTCATTCCCTGAGCTTTGCCCGGCGGCGACGGAAGTCGTGAGAGTGGAAGTGTTTCCATGTCGAGGCTCCCGATATCAGCGGCTTGCTTGCTCCGGCTCGGCGTCGGTGAATTAACCGGAATTGGGCCGGTGGCGTGTTATGGATGATATCCCGAAATTTCCCCTTTCCCCAAATATCGTACGGCGTTTCAGCAATACTCAGTTTCGCCGCCATGTCGTCAAAGAGCTTGTATACACACTGTAGGTTATTTGGTGGCATGTTGAAGTGGTTTGTGGTTAGATTCGTGTGTCCAGGGACGCGGATAGGTGTACACAACAAATGTGCAACTCAGTTTATTTCGGGG
>JACVVK020000075.1:992500-1000000 GCA_018292915.2 Batillaria attramentaria
GAGGGGCGGTTGTCCTAACGGACCGGTCCACCTGTACTGTATGCAATCCAGACAACCTTGCAGGGCTGGTCACATGTACACTTTCTTCTATTTCTTTCTTACATTGCTATGAACAAGCAACTGTCACAGACAGGAGAATACGGCTCTCTGTGTCCTCTGTCTCTGTGCCCGTAAGCCCCCCCCCCCCCTCCCCCCCCCCCCCAAAAAAAAATAATGATAATAAATAAATAAATAAATAAAATAAAAAAATAAAAAAGTAATAAATAAATTAAAGAACAAACAAACAAACAAAAAACAAAAACTACAAACTCACTTTCGAAAGCCCACTCTACTTCACCACCCGCCCCCTGTACCACCCGCTTCCCGCCCTACACATCTTCCCACCCGGCAACTTACACCTCCTCCCCCCCCCCCAACAACATCCCTTCACTCTCCTCACCCCTTATCCATCCCCACCCTCTCCAACCTAACCCCCCACACCACGTACCCCACCCTGCATCACTCCCTCACCTCTTCCAAACCAACCTCATCCCTGTTGACAAGCAGTCCCTTTTATCTCTTCTTTAGCTTGCTTCACAGTGAAGAACGCGACAGGGAGTTCATTTCCTGGCCTGATTATTCTGGTAACTGTCCCCTCCAACCTGACAGAGAGACAAGATGACAACAAGACAGGAGCTTTTAGACGGAACGTGCCATGTTTTGCGTCACACTACCCTGGTCCTGGTACAACAGAAAGTATCACTGGAAATTATGCTGGAACGCGACAAAGGAAACAAAAGAGAGCAAGGGATTGTGGGAAAGATGGAGAGATGCACGTGCCAGGTGTCCTTGTGCCGGGCTGGGGCCTACCGGCAGTGGTAGTGCTAATTCGTGGCACTTGGAAAGGAGCAATGATAACAAGGTCAACTGAGTACTTTACATCCATCTTTGTTGCCATCTACTTTCTGTTTAGGCCGGCCAGAAAACCACTTCACTCCAATCCACTCGCGTCACCTGTGCTTGCCATGTGGGCAAAAATTCCAGGCTTCACTGGCAGTTGAGCGTTGGACTTCCAATGCTCGGGTCCTGAGTTGGAATTCCGGCTGGGGCCAAATGATTTGTGCTGGCTTTGCAATCGTTGCCCCGTCTTTGATATCGCCCATGCGTGGTGGAAAAGGACGTTAAACCCCCAAACACCCACCCACCCTTCACTGGCAGTTTGTTTCCTGTGGCAGCTGCCTTGCCCTACAAATACAATAATCACGCAGACCACGTTTGTGTGTGTGTGTGTGTGTGTGTGTGTGTGTGTGTGTGTGTGTGTGTGTGTGTGTGTGACAACAAAACTCATAACAAACTAGCACACACGCCAAATTTGGTCCTTGAAATCAACACCAAACTTGATCCCACGGTCAAACTGTTTTGTACGCTTTCACTTTGCGCGTTAAGCCGGCTCTTCACTGGACACTGCGGAGCGCCACAGTGCTGTCCACAGTTGTGACACAGTTGTGATTTGGGGGGTTTCCTCTCTCTATATTTCTAAGCGTCCTTTTGTACACTTGGTCCATACATCAGATTCTGTCTGTTATGCACAATGATTCGGCGGAAATGCGATGCTGCAAGTGTCCGCTGCCAGCTGCCACATCGCTTTGTGTTCATCAGGTTTCTGGGAGAGAGCTGGAAAAAATACTGTTTTGTCACGGCGAGACCAAAAACATGCGTCCCCGGTGACGCATTGTTCTCAAATTTGTGCGTCAATTTGAAGAGTTTTATGCGTACAAATGCACACACGTGTGCGTCTTCGGGGACACTGCAATTTATCCTCTGACTCTACATGAATTGAGTCTGTACTGGAGTGCTTGAGAATGGGTCTCTCGTTGGCTCAGGTTCTAATTACCGATTAGTGAGATTTAGTAGGATTTCAAGTTCGTATGGAGGACTTCGCTGAGTAGCGTAACCCATTTGAATGTAAATTAGGCACGTTACAGGTGCCATTAGCCAATCGCAGCGTGTTAGCAGCTCGCGGCCTCTGCCGTGTGAGCCTAATTTACATGTAGATGGGTTACGCTGCTCAGCGAAGTCCTCCGTACGAAGTCCTACTAAATCTGCCTATTGTCACCGGGTCGTCAGTTTCCACGCTTCCGAAGCAAGCATACAGGGTTATGAATGTCAGCAGGTCCCCGAAACCAGTCCTTGTCAACCTGGGTCAACACACTCTCACGCTGACGCCAGGGGCAGAAGAAATGGGTGACCAAAAAAAAAAAGAAATTAGTTTTGAAATCGCCAGAACAAAGAGAGGTGTCGTTTTCTTGCAGCGGCTCAGGTGTCGTTAGTCACACGTGTCGTTTCTCACATGCTCCAGCATTCATTGGTGAGTTTTAGAAGCGCCGGACCAGCCGTTCCGTTTCGTTTCGTCCCTTTCACAGTTTTGTGGCTGAAATTTAAGTCGTTAGGTGGGGGGTCTTCTAACGAAGAATTTGATAATGTCACTGTGAACTGATCATTCTTCTAATCTGCGTACATGTGCGTGCGTGCGTGCGTGCGTGTGTGTGTGTGTGTGTGTGTGTGTGTGTGTGTGTGTGTGTGTGTGTGTGTGTGTGTGTGTGTGTGTGTGTGTGTGTGTGTGTGTGTGTGAAGAATTTCTTTATCTTCGGGTTATTGTTGTTGTTGTTGTTGTTTTGGGGGTGTTGTTTGGGGTTTTTTTGTTTGTTTGTTTGTTTGTTTGTTTTGGGGTTGTTGTTTGTTTGTTTTTTTTGTTTGTTTTTTCGTTCCTCGTACTTTGTTCCGTGAAACGCTGCAAACATTCATGAAGTTTTCAGCTACAAGCGTGAATGAAATGTGTGGTACCAAAACAAACAAGGTTCGTTGACGCTTCTTAATCTCACCACTGGTTGATCTTTGTTTTCTCTCTGAACTGAACTCAGTGCAACTCAGTCAGGGCAAATGATCAAGTGCTGTTTGTCCCAAATTGCCCCAGCTGAGGGCCACGCTGTTTGTGTCTGTCCTTACGGTACTTTCTGATGTCATTTACTTTCCAGAAGCTATTGAATTGCGTAGCAGTAGTGGATCACCGTGTGAGAACCAAGAACAGCTCACAAGGAACAAGAGAAGAAGAGGCGCGGGGGGGGGGGGGGGGGATACGTCTTTACGCGGTGTGTAGCCCCGGTGGCTCAGTCGTGGGTCAGCCCCCGGAATAAGACTGATTAATTTATACATCGGATAGTACCGACTGAACTCAACGAGTTCTAGTCCGTTCATGGGGGAAGGAGGGGGTAAGGGGGAAGGGGGGGGGGGGGGGGGACACTCGGGTCTTGAGTTCGATTCTCGGCTGGGGCTAACTATTTGTGCTGGTATTTTTCTCGTTGCCCCGTCTTTGGTATCACCCGTATGGGATGGAAAAGGACGTTAATTAAACCATCCGACACCAACCCGCTAACTCGTTCCCTGGGAACATGCAAGAACAATGCTTTGAACTCTCTATGAAACACTTCTTTTTTTCATTTTTAAGAAGTTTTCATTATTGGAGTAATTTTATCGGACAGTTATGGGCTTAATTTTGCCTCTCTTTTTTAAATTTAACTCATTGCTTTCTGTTTTAGCAAAGCTCGGGAGCGGCAGCGGCCAGACACAGAAATAGAAAAAGAGTCCTCTGATCTTTAATTGGATTATGAAATACATTATTGCAATTAATCTGAAAAGAAAAATCTACAACCCAACACGCCAGGTTGCGAATGGGTGTGTCGAAGCAATTAATTTTTTGTAGCAACAGCAGTTAAGAGCACGTGTACCCTTTGTCACATGTGATTCGTATAAGAAATTGCTTTCAGCTTAATTATGGGGTTCTTCAAAAGGGTCGGGTGCTGTGCTATTCATATTCCACAGCATCTGCTTCGCGATTTTGAACAACGAATGGTAAAAATAACTGTCATTAGTGGAAAGCGACTGGTGTTCATGTTGGTAAGTGTCTTTGCTGGGCGCGCCAATGATGTAGGGGACGAGGGGGTGGGGTGGGGGGAGGGGGGGTAGCACGGGAAGGGGGATGGGGGGGTGGGGGGGTTGAGGAGAATGAGTAAGAGGGTGTAGTCACTCCATATCCTCCGCTTCTGCTGCCAGTTTATGTGTCTTCAACAAAAGTCTTTATGCTGAAGGAATTTTAACAAATGAAATCAAAACTAAATCTGATAAGATAACGTCAAAGGAAAGCTCATCAAAAAGTGTTTTTCGTTGTTGTTATTGCTATGTTGTATTTTTATTTTATTATTTTATTTCATTGTATTCTTTATTTTATTTATTTATGTATGTACTTGATTTTGTATATTTTTGTTTTGGGAGGGAATTTTTGTTGTTTGTTTGGATTGCCGTGTGCTTGGTTTTACCTTTGGGGTCGCTCAGTAGTCATTTGAGCGGTTTTGTCTGGGAAATCTTGGCAGACCATAAGCATTTACCCTTTTAAAAAAAAAAGCGTCAATGCCGCTCTAGGTTACCATTTGCCATATTCCTTTTACGACCAGACTTCTTCACACAAAACTAGAGCCAGTTATGGGAAAGCAACAAACCCAACTAGTCAACACAGAAAAGAAAAGAAAGAAAAAAAAAAAAAACACACCAAACTTTAACACACTTCGTTCCGCGCACGAATATCCAACGTTTTTCTACTTTTTTTTTCGGTTTTGGCCCTGTATGCAAAAATCAGGCAAGATTATCGGTTCCTCGGCAGTTTACTGCAGCAAACACGAGTATAATCAAAGTGCAACACTCCCAGTAGGTCAAAGTTTAAATTCATGCAGACATTTATTATGATCTTTATTTTATTTATTTATTTTTTGTTGTTGTTGTTAGTGAGGCCACTGGTGTATAACCCCAAACTTACTTGGTAGGAAATGAGTTAAAGTGAAATAGCAGTCTCCAAAAAAAAAAAAAAAATGCAGGAATTAAGACTCTCGTCAACTTTCAAGCCTTCGATCTGCACTGTTGAAGACGAGGTCTGTATTTCTTCGCCTCCTGCTCTCTGCCCGCCCCCCAATCTAAAGAACCAGAAATTTGTCACCTAAAAATAATCTGGCACTTGACCCAACGACCGTGCAGCTGAAAGGCTTAGCACTTGTGTGGGGTAGCCACTCTGCCACGTGGGTCCCAAAAGGACCATCCGGGCACTTGACTGTATTACAGGCTTCCATGGTGACGACAGGGACCCGGATGATCAAAAGCTGGATGAATGGGGACAACATCTGTGACGGGGGGTAAAGGGCAGGGAGGGGAAGGATGGGGTGGGGGTGGGGGGGGAGTACTTTGCTGCGTGTGAGGTCACGCAACTCGAAACCAACATCCCCCCCCCTCCCCCCCGTTCAACTTCTGGCTGCTCTTCTCAGAGACTGAGCGAGAAAATTGTCATCCGCAGTGGCACAGCTGTAGCTTCTCGGCACAGTGGGCGAAGTTCGTAAACTGATACTTAGATCAAAGGGAGGGCAGGCACGTGTATTTCGTGTTTTCAGCGGTACAAGGTTCCACGACGAACGCAGAAGAAGAAAAGAAGAAAGGGAAATCCATATTACCAAAATGCTCTGTATCTGTGTCAATGCATCGATGCATCAGCTGAGTTCAGTTCCATCTCTGAGCCAAATCTTTATGAAGTCTTCCCAGTTTTGTTGTTGTTGTTGTTGTTGTTGTTTTAAGATAATTGGTTGAAAATGGCCACTTCGTGGCCTTTTAACCTCGATCGTCCGCCACTGCGTTTTGCAGGCCCGCGTCTCTGCTCCGCATGCTCTCCGAGCATTTTCCTAGGCGCAGGCCACCAGAATGCTTGCCCAGCCGGCAAAGGGTGTCTGTTCTGTCGTATCACTGAAGGGACATGGAAAATTGAGTCTATGGTATGATGACCGAGGCTTTGTTCCCTCAACCTACGTCTCAATTTCCTAGCCAACTTTGATATTCCTAAGCGCAGGCCATCAGTAATGCTTGCCCAGCCGGCGAGGCCAGGTGCTGTCTGCTCTGTTGTAATACTGAAGAGTCGTGGAAATTGATTTCTGGGACATCAGTAGATTCAGTACTCTTTCCCCACCCCTGAGCTACTCAGTGTGACCCCCAGCCTCTCCACCCCTGTACCACCCTCTCTCTCCACCCACAATGGTTCCCTCTAAGCGGCAGATGTGTGACTTCTGAGCAGTTTCTCACAGCGGGGTGGATCCCCACCCAAGGAACAAAGAACGAATTAGGAGGTTTTAGTTAATGGAGCCGGGTAGCCGCCGACAAACAAAGACTGTTGTTTTCTGCGTGCTTCGGCAAAAATTACAGGGCAATGGAGAGGCAGGGGGTCCTGTTTGCCGAACCAGTTTGTGAAAGCGACCCTTCACAATTAAGAATGTTTAGCATAGAGGCTGGTCCTGGGGGGGGGGGGTGATCTTGTCGTGTGCATAATGAAACTACCCGCCTCTCCCACGAAGCTAGTTCAGAACTAAGCCCGAGAAACCCAGCGAAAAAAGCGACATAAGTTTTATGTGAAACATTATTCATCATACAGAACAGAACGCTTGATGCAATTCACAGAATTTACTGAGTTTTTTTGCGAATATAGTACTTGAGCATACATTATTTAAACTGATTCCTCTAACGGCTTTTTTGCCTTTCATAGCAGACATGTGTTAGCAACGACCACCACCACCACCACCACCACCACCACCACCACAACAACAACAACAACAACAACAACAACAACAGCAACAACAACAACAACAACAACAACAACAGGGAAAAACGATGTTAACAAGAAACACGAAAAAGAAGACGCGTAAAACTGCCAGAAAAGAAGACATGTAAAACTGCCAGAAAAAGAGAAGACATGTAACACCTCAAGAAAAAAAGACACGTAACACTGCCAGAACAAAATGACATGTAACACTGCCAGAAATAAAGAAGACATGTAACACTGCCAGAAATAAAGAAGACATGTAACACTGCCAGAAATAAAGAAGGCATGTAACACTGCCAGAAAAAGAAGACATGTAACACTGCCAGAAAAAAGACATGTAACACTGCCAGAAAAAGAAGACATGTAACACTGCCAGAAAAAGAAGACATGTAACACTGCCAGAAAAAGAAGACATGTAACACTGCCAGAACAAGAAGACATGTAACACTGCCAGAAAAAGAAGACATGTAACACTGCCAGTAAAAGAAGACATGTAACACTGCCAGAACAAGAAGACATGTAACACTGCCAGAACAAGAAGACATGTAACACTGCCAGAAAAAGAAGACATGTAACACTGCCAGAAATAAAGAAGACATGTAACACTGCCAGAAATAAAGAAGACATGTAACACTGCCAGAAAAAGAAGACATGTAACACTGCCAGAAAAAAGACATGTAACACTGCCAGAAAAAGAAGACGTGTAACACTGCCAGAAAAAGAAGACATGTAACACTGCCAGAAAAAGAAGACATGTAACACTGCCAGAAAAAGAAGACATGTAACACTGCCAGAAAAAGAAGACATGTAACACTGCCAGAAAAGAAGACATGTAACAC
>JACVVK020000075.1:1002500-1072500 GCA_018292915.2 Batillaria attramentaria
TTGAATAATATTGAATAATATTTAAATTGAATAAAATTAAATTGAATAATATTAAAACTTACGTCGCTTTTTTTTTTTTTTTTTTTTGGGGGGGGGGGGTATTGGGCTGTGTTCTGAACTAGCGTCGTTGCTCGAGCGGGTAGTTTAGAGTATAATAATCAGTCCTCCTCCTCCTCCTCCTCCTCCTCATCATCATCATCATTAACGGTATTATAAGGAGTTTTCTCTTGGCCGCGAAGGGTCAGCTCAGTTACTGAAGTTTCGGAATTTTGAATTACATTTTTTTTTTAAGTGGGCTGAAAATACCCAAAGCAGAAGTGGAAGAAGTCGGGAGTAGCCGGAGAGAACCCCCGACGATCGGCCCCGAATGAACGGTGCCACGTACGGGAGAGAAGAAGTGTCATGGCTCAGATAAGATGCGAACCTGACGTATTCAGTGTCCAGTGCGCATGAGCAAGAGACAAGTCTCGCAGTGATAATTCACATTTGTACAGTGGAGTGACGTGGGAATGTCTCCAAGTGGGTAATGTCTGCCGAGAGACACACACACACACACACACACACACACACACACACACACACACACAACACACACACACACACAGCAAAGCAAAGCAAAGCAAAGCAAAGCAAAGCAGAACCTGAATGCCCCGTCGATTTGCTGACGGACAACAAACCTGTGTGTCACTGTTCACCGTGCCAACAGGACCGCTGCATCTCAGTAAGAGGGACGAGTTGTAGGGGTAGACGGGTAGCTGGGGATCTGCCGTCATCGTGATCTGCCCTGGATCAACTGTGCAGAAAAGAAAAAGAAAATTAATCATTTTAAAAAAATCATAAAAATCTCGTAAGCAAAACGGGGTCTATAAAATCTTGTCAATCAAAAACAAAACTTATTTCAAGTCCGAGTCAAGTCAAGTCAAAATACTTTATCCCCGTAGGGCAATTCATGCGGGAGAGCATAAAAGACATAAATTAAGATCACTAAACTCATACATGAATATGTTTAATTGTGCGCTCGATCTCCTCTCTCTCTCTCTCTCTCTCTCTCTCTCTCTCTCCCCCCTCACACACACACAAACACACCACACACACACACACACACACACACACACACACACACACACACACACACACACACATCCTGCACTTGGTGACCAAACCTTTTTTTAAGTCATAGGGGTTAATGCTGCCATGTTTATACTCAGAGGTCGTTGTGAGCTGTTTTTGTGATATCTATCATCACACCACTCAGACACCTGGACAGTGACAGCGTCACGTCTGCAATGCTGACATTGAGCCAACAGAATCGCCGTACTCGAGGTGAACCAGGGTGGCCGATTGGTAGAGCGTTGGACTTCTAATGTTTGGGTCGTGAGTTCGTATCCCGGCTTGGGCCAAATATTTGTGCTGGCTTTTAAATCGTTGCCCCGTCTTTGATATCACTCTATGTGGTGGAAAACGACGTTAAACTCCCAAACACCCACCCCACCCACCCGCCGTACTCGATGACGCGGCCGACCACACTGAGCGTTCCAGTAGTGTAACAATAGTCGTAGAATTTGAATGTTCGACCGCTCGAGGAAAGTGTAAGCAACACTGTATCGCACCAAGAACTGTACTAAACATTAAGACATAGTATTTCGAGCGTACAAGCCCACTCACGAGCTAAACTGTTCCAAAACATAAGTTAGCTTGGCAAGAGATGGAGTTAGCCCTCTTAACAGAAGCTGCAAAAACACGTACTTACTTGTGACTTGAAGGCTTTTATTGCTCGTTGCTGTCGTGGGGGCTCCGCCTCCAGCCGAGTACACTGCCTCGCATATGTACGTCCCATCATCATTACATGTTGCCTGTGGCATGGAGAACGTTATGGACCTCTCTGCAACAGTGCCACTTGCTGAAGATCCAGCAACGTTGTCGCCAGAGAAATCTGTGGCTTCACCCGCTCCGGCCCTTGCGCCTGCTAGATCCTGTTTCAGCTTGGTTTGCGTGTAACACCCGTTTGATGTTTAGGTTCAGCAAGGCGTCTGCACTAGAAACGAACTGGCATGTCACCTCCACCAGCCCTCCTGTCGCCGCGTCGCTACCCAGAGTTAACGAACCTGATGACGGGTTCAATGTGATGACGCTTTGTTGTGCGTTACCTGGGATGTTCAGATAAACAAAGTGTTTCATGTTCCACTTACTATTTGACAGGGGGACCGGGAGAGCCGTACGGTAGAGCTGGTTGGGCTCTCAATTAATGCTCGGTGTTGTGAGTTCGAATCTCGGTTGGGGCGAAATATTAATTTGTGCTGACCATTTTCTCGTTGTCGCCCCGTCTTTGATATCACCCTTACGCGGTGGAAAAGGACGTTAAACTCCCGAACACCCACCCACCCTATTATCACACGTGTAAGATTTAAAACGCATCATCACAAATGGGTATCAAAAGAAATATATAAATAACATAACATAACATAAATACATTAAAAGGGCTAATGCTAGCATTTTTATGCTTACAGATCGTCCTGAGCTGTTTTCGTGGAATCTATCATCACACTATTTAGACATCTGACACTGTCAGCGTCTGTAATGCTGGCACTGAGCCAACAGAAGCGTTCTCGATGACGAGGCGACGGAGCGCCGCTCCAGTAGTGTAACAACAGTCATGAAAATTTAAAGGTTCGACAGCTCGCGCAAAGTGTAAACTGCAACACTGTATCGCATTAAGAGCTGTACTAACCATCACGATAGAGAATTTCGAGAGTACAGGCGCACTCACGAGCGAAACCGTTCCGTAACGTAAGCTGGTTTAGCAAAGGTGGCATTAGCTTTCTTTTTTAGTTCAGCATTAGTAAGATGTACTCACTGTTCTGCAAACACGACAGGAAAACGAAGAAAGCCACGACCACAACAACCGCCGTCATAATGAAACAAACGTCTTATTCCGAGGCGAAATGCGTCACTGCTACCCAAGTTCTGCGCTGCTACCTGTGCACCTGTTTGCACGATGAACGATCGACAATCATTGCCTTAGATTGACAAGTGTCGTGTCTTCTTAATACAAGTATGAGCAGATTGCCGACCAGTCTCGAGCATTTAGTTCTGGTCATAGTCACAGTGAACTCATGCGTGCAATCTCCCCGCGCACCCACATCTACGTTACAAGTGTCTGTGTGTTATATGTCTTTGTTCGAATCGGGGACCAGCAGTGTCGGTTTTCAATATTTTCGGTCGAACGCGCAGACCACTTAATTGGCGGGTTGGGGAGGGTGCGCCATGGGAGGTTTGGGGGGAAGGGGGTTAATTTATTCTTGCGGGTTGATTTATAGTCTCGATGTTTGTAGTGAGTACTGAGGGGAAACACTGCCGCTTACAAGCTCTACGGGTGGGCGTTTGGGAGTCTAACGTCCTTTTCCACCACATACGGGTGATACCAAAGACGGGGCAACGATGAAAAAGCCAGCACAAATATTTGGCCCAAGCCGGGATACGAACTCACGACCCGAGCATTAGGAAGCCCAACGCTCTACCATTCGGCTACCCCGGCTCCCTTACAAGCTCTAAGGCTGTTCAGTTGCCAAATGAATAGATGTTCCTTGTCCTTTTGGCCATTCCGACCATTTTCGTGATTTTGATGCTTCTAATAGCTGAGGTATATGACTTTGGTCTAATGCTTGTACTACTACACGCCGATCGACACAGTCGCTAAAAATAGCCACCAATCAGGGTTGCTGGTCTTCAGTCCCCCACCAAATAACGTCTTCTGCTCGGTGCGCGGTACCCTTCTACTACGTACGTTGAACATGATTATACGCTGACCACAGTCACCACAATGGTTTCAGGGCCTAACCCAGACTAGGACAAAAGAAACCCCAAAACAAAATTAAATTTAAAAAAAGTAATCAAAGAGAGACAAAAATTCCTTCTATAACGGCATAGGCACCTTGGTGGAGTGGGTGGGTGTTTGGGGGTTTAACGTCCTTTTCCACCACATAGGGTGATATCAAAGACGGGGCAACGATGAAAAAGCCAGCACAAATATTTGGCCCCAGCGGGGATCGAACACCTTGGAGGAATGGTCCCGCTTCCTGATTTACCCACGCCCCCCCCCCCCCCCCCCCCAAAAAAAAAAAAAAAAAATAAATAAAATAAAAATCCCTAGAGCTAGTTTAGTTCGTGGTTAGACTCTAACCCGGGGCTAAACTCCCTAACCCCGACTTTTACATGCTGGCCCAGATGCTGTACCGTGTGCCAAGTGACTGATTCTGATGCACGGAGTAAGCGCAGTCGATGAATATATTCCCAATGCGTTGTATGCCTGCCAAACGTAATATTCAGACTTCGTGAACAGCCGGCCATCGAGACTGACAAGCATACAACCGTGTGTTTGATTTAAACATGGTTTTTATTTCGCTGGCCAAGTCAGTTACACAAACACGTATTTACTGAGGCGGTGGCAAAAGGCCAGAAGCCTATGTACAGCCTCCGCCAACCGTGTGTTTGCCTCATTGAACTTAACTGAAGCTTAGGTATACGCTTATTATACGTGCTCTCTGGCGCGTGCGACGCAGTTTACAGGAAGACAGTCTGCACAAAGAGTGCGTTTACACGCCATAGAAAGTTGATAGAAAAGACTACCAAGTAGGACTTTAATGTTAGCTCGTTGTGTGTTATGTACGGCCAACCTGGCTGATTGAAAATGGGTGGATCCCTCGAGGCAACAAAGAGCGAATGAAGAAGTTTTAAGCGGCTCTCGAGCGTTTGCGTGCTTTAAACCGATTGTATAATTATGAACGATGGACTTCCCCTACATGGAAGTAAACTATTTGTTCTTATGGTGACTGATTTGTCGATGCATGTTAGCTATGCATCCAAGCTGCATAATTACTGATTCATCACAAATGACGCAAAAATGATGTTGCTTTGGGGCCACATGGTTAGTTTTGGTGACGTCACTGAGCAAAGTCGATTTTTTTTTTTTTCAGAAAGAAAACCCTGCCATTTGTCATTTTCTGCTTCTTGTTGTTGTTGTTGTTTTCTGCCGAAAACCATTTTTGTTGTTGTTTGTTTTTGTTGTATTGTTTTGCTTTTGTTCTTTTTCCTGCAGACAAGTCCAGTTTTTCAGGAGAACAACTGTTCTTCAGCAGAAATGTAGAACTGCCGAGTTTTCTACAGAAAAAAAAAACTGCTCAGTTTCGCCAACGACATATTTTCGCCTTCGCAGTCCTCGTGCACTCCGTCAGTGCTCCTCGTAGACCTTCAAGTCACGTGGTTAAATCCCCTTGTCAATTTCAGTTTTACAGACCAAAACGTTGCCTCGTCTTTGATACACCCCGAGCTCCCCCCCCCCCTCCACCATCACCACCACCACAACAATCCAACCAACCAACAAACCAGCCAACCAACCAAGATTTTCCTTTGGTCTTTTGGCTTTTAAGACAGATTAC
This sequence comes from Batillaria attramentaria, assembly GCA_018292915.2. Taxonomy (NCBI): domain Eukaryota; kingdom Metazoa; phylum Mollusca; class Gastropoda; family Batillariidae; genus Batillaria; species Batillaria attramentaria. The sequence goes on from JACVVK020000075.1 coordinate 1,007,936, forward strand.
CTATCACCCTTTACTATCCAACACTGAGTGGTATTTTGTGGAAATCTTCAAGTTTCAGTCTTTGCCACCTAAGGGTCCCTTCTCTTCTAAGACTGACAACCTTTCGCGGACCGAAAACACAATGCCTTCCTAGCGGCGCCTCTGTGTGCGAAGACCAACTGGGGGGAGGGTCAAGGGTGGGGGGTAAATTTGCACTAATTAGCGGGGCGAGCCTGATTTGTAACGGAGCCTAGCTCTTTGTGAGACTGAGCCACCCAACAGACAGATGGGGGGATACTGTGGCGTCTCCTTCTGCGTCCCATGCAAACTTAAGCAACTGTAGTTTGCCTCTGTTGCGGGGAAAGGTTTATTTCGGTTTCGGTTGGCTGTTTCCGGGTTTAACGTCCTTTTTCCAGCGTGTGATAGCAAAGACGGGGCAACGAGGAAAACAGCAAGCACAATTGATAATAATGAAGCGCTCAGTGTGGCAGTCGCGTCATCGAGTACGCTTCAGGTGGCTCAGTACCAGTATTACATATGAGGTCACCGTCCAGCTGTCTACGTGGTGTGATGATAGATAGCCCGAAAATAGTTCAGAACGATCTGTGAGCATAAAAATGGTAGCATTAGCTCCTTTTACTGATAGCTGTTCTCAATAATCATGAAAAAAAAAAGAAGAGAACACACGTAATTCTCACATAAAGCCTCCATCGCTACGTCATCGTGTATGGTTTCCCAGCCCCTAGTGACCTGACATCGATACAGTCCCGGCATCATTCCTTGACACGTTATTACGATGATGATGATAATGATGAGGTGGATGATGATGATGATGATGATGATGATGATGATGATGATGATGATGATGATTAAGCGTTTGTAGGGCGCATTTCTTTAGACTGAAACTGAATGCGAGGATCACTCACCGACACTCACGCACATTTTACAAAGATGGACAGGCATACAGTGGTAAAGCTGACTAGTTACAGAGGAAATTATTGGAAGACTTTGCAAAAACAAAAAACAAAAAAACAAAAAAGGAACGTTTTAATATTGCTCTTAAAAACAGACAGTGTGGGCGCATTTCTCAGATTAGCAGGCAGAGAGTTCTAAAAAGTTAGTGCGACAAAACTGAAAGAGCGCTCGCCGAAATGATTTCAAGTTGCGCTTGGGTATTTTGAGAAGCCTACTGCAGTATTGGGCGACGACCGGAGGTTTCGACGGTTGATAGGTGACGAGGGAAGCCGAAAGGTATGGTGGAAGAGTGCCATCAAAGTGAAGAAAGATTCGAACTCACAACCCCCGAGCATTAAAAGTCTAACGCTGTATCAGTTTAATTAGAACGAATTGAACTGACTGCCAGCATGTTAGAGTAAAAAGAAGACCCAAAACACCAAACAAAACAAATTTTCCACTAAAAGTCTTCCTCGGGCAAAAAGACACCAAAATTTCAATTTTCAAAACTTCCTCCAGTTTCAGTTGTACAAGTCTGTCATCTACTGGGCCATCTGCTTCCCCACGAAGGCCTTTGCAGAGGCAAATTCTGTTGCATAATTCCATCGGTGCACAAGCAGAGACCGGGGCGTCGAGACTGCCAAAATTGTGACTGCTTCTGTTTGTCTTTGGATTAAAGGAAAACATGGACCGGTGGAACGGGTGAGTTTGAGTCGCTCCGACTTCGCGAGACTCGTCAGTTCATGTAATCAGTAATGAAGAAAACGCCAAACACAAAAGGAAGAGTTCGAGACACGCCGAGAAATTAGAGTTGTTTTTGTAATCTTAACGAACAGGAATTCAAAGAAGCTTTCGTAATTGAATTATGAAAGGGAGGCAATAAAGGCTGGTGCTGGATTCGAGTTGTCGGCCTTGTGCATGCCCTGACATGACTTTGTCGTGTCACATGAGAATGAATAAAATCTTTTGTGTTCTGTGTTTTTTTTTTGTTTTTTTTTTAATATTTCAGTATGGCCTAGAAAATATATCTTTCTCTTGTTGTTATTTGGGTGTTTTTATGTTTTTTGTACTTCAGTGTGGCCTCGAAAATATATCTTTCTCTTGTTGTTATATGGGTATGGTCGATAAAGTATACAGTTAAAGGTTAAGAGAAGGATTTGTTTCGTTGCTTCCAGATACAATGGCATGATTGACATTTACGGACAATTATGATGTCCATAAGGAAACACTGAGCAGGCATAAGCAGCGCAAACTGGTTCGTGCTTAATCATATTTTCTCGAGTTCTGAGTTGGTTGTTTATTTGATAAAACCTTCCGGGGCTCCCCGCCTCATGCACCCACCCACCCACCCATTTCCCTTAACTTTCAAGAAAAAATCTTAAAACCCCGTATGTTTTCAGCCCTGAACACCATTTAACTATTTGCATTATGTGCGTGTGTGCAGGTGCGTGTGTGTATGTGCGTGTGTGCATGTACGTGTGTGCAGGTGCGTGTGTGTATGTGCGTGTGTGCATGTGTAGGTGCGTGTGTGTGGGTGTGTGTGTGTGTGTGTGTGTGTGTGTGTGTGTGTGTGTGTGTGTGTGCGTGCGCGTGCGTGCGTGCGTGCGTGCGTGCGTGTGTGTGTGTGTGTGTGTGTGTGTGTGTGTGTGTTCTAAGGTGTTCTCGTGGTATCTATCATCACACCACTAGACACCTGAACAGTGACAGCGTCTGTAATGCTGGCACTGAGCCAACAGAAGCGTGCTCGATGACGCGGCGACCACACTGGGCGCTCCAGTAGTGTAAAAACAGTCGTAGAATTTGAATGTTCTACCGCAAAGTGTAAACAACATTGTATCGTATTAATGCAGTACTGATTATCACGATAGAGTATTTCGAACGCGCAGGCGCACGCACGAGCTAACTGTTCCAAAACATAAGTTGGTTTAGCCAAGATGGAATTAACCCCTTAGGGAGGGTTAGGAAAGTAGGGATGTTAGGAAACTCGAATGAGCGACCCCCATAAAGGCTTTCTGTGTTAATTTTTCCCATTTCACTTTGCAAAAGCCCTCTCAAAAGACTTCCCTGTGAATGCAATTTCAAACCTTATACGGTCTTGTTTGGTTGCGACATTTCAGCATAAAACACAAAAGGTCAAAATGTCCTGCGCACTACACTACTAAGGCGAAGAAGTATTCTACGTCGTGGTGTAAAGTCGAATTTCAATCGCCATGCTGATCAGCATTTTCGTATTTCCCCTGGAATTATTTCTGAAAGTTCAATACGCCTACCGTCTCAAGAAAAGCCTTGATAAGAAAGTCTAACAGGATGCCAAAGGAAAGCAAAACACAGTGCCGGAGAAGGCGCTGTTTGCCGGACAAAACCACACTGAACATAAAGCTCGGAAAACGAGAGGCGACGTGAACTTCAAAGCAAACTGCAAGCTCGTAAATTTGAAGGCAGTTCCGAAATAACTGTGCTAGCACACTTTGACGTGCCTTCATGTGGGGACAGCTAATATCATTGTAATGCATTTCTGTTTGTGCAAACATCATTCTTACGTGGTGGAAAAGGACGTGAAACTCCCCAACACCCACCCACCCTCTTCTTCACTTCTAAGAAGGACCCCCGACCAGAGACAACAATAATTTAACTGTACACCAGCCAGTAATAATAATAATAATAATAGAGTATTGTACAGGCGCTTTACCCAATTTCATGAATCGGCTCAAAGCGCCGCGAACTGAACCCAACACGCACGCTCACGTGAATCTCACGCATTCTCTCACACACTGGACGTAAACACGTTACAATCACGTGGTGCAAAGGGTCAGCTCAGCTATTTAAATTTCAGAATTCACCAATTGCATTTATTTTTTTTCAAATTTGGTGGGCTGAACATTTCCAAAGCAGAGGGGGAGGAAGCCGGAGTACCCGGAGAGAACCGCCGACGATCGGCCCGATTGAACGGTGCCACGTACAAGAAGGAAATATTCTTTGTCTCGAGTGTGACTCGATCCCCTGAACTCTCGCATTGGTGACAAGTCTCTTAACCACTAGACCACCGACCGCCCCAATAGCGACCCTTTAGTGTTGTGCTTTTCTGTAACCCGTGCTGAGGTAGATTTTTGGGGGAGAAGTCAATAACTGGTTATTTTCGAGCAAACAGGCATACTTATAAGCGCAACCTTTCCAAAACAACAGTTCTTCTCTGTGACGCCAGATATTCTTTGAAAAGACACGCTTAAAACAATGCGTTAAAAAAATCGCCTCATATGGAATACGCAATTGGAGTTATTTTCCTCGACCAAGTCTTCCATGGATCAAAGACCATAAACTACAACGGAGAACAGAAATCAGACCATTAACTGCATGTCTTCAGAAATTCAACACCAAAAAAACGGACGAGCTGACATTTTGCCGCCTCAACTTCTAATGTGGCTTTATGGATGGATATGATTGTTTCGCATCCTCATAAACTTTAGCTGTTGCTCGGGTTATCGGTAAGAAAAGATCCTGCGTAGTTTGCCATGCTACATGAATTGCAAGTAATCGTTTACAGAGCAAAAACAAGACATGATGATTAAAGCATCATCTTCCGATATAATATGCAGGAGCAGCCGGGACAGGGTGGGTGGGTGCTTAGGAGTTTAACATCCTTTTTCAACCATGTATGTGTCAAACACGGGACGAGAAATAGTTCAGCACAAATATGTTGGCCCCAGTCGGATTCGAACTGACTTCTTCCTCTTCTTCTGAGGTCGATTTGAGTGGTTGCGTCAAATCTGCAGCCCGGTCACCATGACGAATCCCACGGTCTTCTCCAGGGCCCGTATGTAAAACTCGAGGTTAATTTAACCCACGGCTTCGGGCATAACCCAGACTAGGACAAAAGAAACCTAAAAACAAAATTAAATAAAAAAGGAAGCGAAGAAAGAAAGACAAAAATCCTTCTATAACGGCCAGGCACCTTGCTGGAATGGGCCCGCTTCCTGATTTAAAACAACAACAACAACAACAACAAAATAGAAAATTTAACCCTAGAGGTAGTTTAGTTCGAGGTTAGACTCTAACCCGGGGCTAAACTCCCTAACCCCGACTTTTACATGCGGGCCCAGGTCATGACAGGTACCCCCAAATTTGCACCTGTAATTGTCCGCTCTCTGGGGGTCTGGGATCCAGTGCCACATGGAAATTCGTCGGTGTGAGCAATCTTGAGGTGGCTCTGTAGTCTGCAGTTGCCAGTCCTCAGTCTGAAGAGGATTGTCTGCTGGTGCCTCTGGAGGGATTCGAACTCACGAACCGAGCATGGGGAGCCTCGACAGTCGAGCGGTAGAGCATTGGACCTTCAATGGTCGGGTTCTGAGTTCGAATCCCTGCTGGAGCCAAATATCAGTAGATGTCGATATAGTACACTCAATTATTACACTCAGAGCGCTATGTGGTATCACAGAGAGAGACTATTCCGATTTCTTATACACAAGCTGGCATCTCGATATTCGCGTCGCGTAAGGCCTTCTGTTGGTTCAGTGCAGTCCTGTGAGATGCTGTCACTGTGCAAGCGTCTTAATGGTGGACGATGTTAGACACAACCTTAAGAGCTCAGAATTATCCCGAAGAAAGGATTTTAGACGCTGGAGGTTAAAGCACACGCACAATCGATACTAAACACTTCCTGTTAAGTGCAGGTACTTAGCAAGCCTTCAGCCGTGTCGTCAACACTAATGCTGTTCTTTAGCAGATGCCAGTGAGTCGCTGATAAACTTGTCGAAAGTTTCTTTTTGGGGGCTGTCAGCATTATAGTGTTGTTTATTGATGCCATGATGGTATTCATGTACATAACCTCACCACGCCCAGGCTAAAGGGGGATATACATTCTCTGGTCGATATTTATGACAAAGTGCACGTGAACTGATGTCAGGGAAGTCTGAAATTAGAATTACATACTGGTTTAATGGTTTTGGGGGGGGGGGGGTCATTATGTCGTGAAATGTATGATCGAGGCCGTGAAAGCGTATTTCAACTACTTTGCTTCCCGATTTGAGAGAGAGAGAGAGACTGAGAGAGAGAGAGAGTGACTGACTGACTGACTGACTGAAACGTGACTTTATTTTCGAAGGATGAGATAATAGACACAGAGGTCTCTCTTACTATCTGTCCATGCTACACTAAGAGAGAGAGAGAGAGATGGGGGAGGGGGAGAGAGAAAGGGGAGGGGGATGGGGGTATTTGAAAGAGATTACAGTTAAGGTAAGCCATGCACTATAACCGCATAAGCCCTTCATCAGTATGACTTCCATAGCTCAGCTACAGACACGAACACAAAGAACAGAGAAGCGCACGCACGCACGCACGCACACACACACACACACACAAGCGCGCGCACATGCTTGTATTCTGGAACTCTAGAGCCATTATCATGGCTTCTTTTTAGTGCAGTGTTTCAATGCGTTTTCAGACTGCATTCAAATCATTTCGTTGTACACGTTCTATTCACCCTCACCTCCCTCCCCTCTCCCTCCTACCCCCCTCACCCCCGATCCATTAAATCCACCCGATCCCCACCCTGCGTCTCATTTTTATTTGATTTGTTTTCCCTCTTGTCATCCCCGCCCTTTGCTTTCTGATGCGTATATATGGGACAACACAGTTTGTGTGACCCTTGGGGGCCGTAAAATTTATCGCAGTTGTATTTGCCTTCACTGTCCGTTCCCTTCCTGTCTGTCACCTAACTCCCCCCCCCCCCCCTCTCCTCACTCCCCTCCCTCGCCACCCTCCGCTCCTTCACCACTCCCCACCCCCCACCCTCTCTCTCAGTTTCACACACACACACACACACACACACACACACACAAGAGCTAATTTTGTTTTTGTTTTTTTGGGGGGAGGGGGGTTGTAAAATAAAGTTTATTCATACTTTTATTCTCTCTCTCTCTCTCTCTCTCTCTCTCTCTCTCACACACACACACACACACACACACACACACACACACACACACACACACACACACACACACACACACACACACACACACCCCTGCGGCTCCGTCCTCCGCTGCATAGGCCCCGCCCCCCCCCACCCCCACCCCCTTTCCCTCTGCCAGCCGAACCCCCACCGACGTCACCCCTACTTACAATGGCGCCCTTGCAGACCATAAAACCGCTGGGTTACGATTTGACTGGTAATCCGCATGGACCATAAACACTAATCTTTTCGGAATCAAACCATCAGAACGGCCATGCGTGTCTATACGCAGGCGGCCGGAGATACTGAGGTCCACACTGAGTGACTGGTCTTGCAGATTCAGCAGTTTCGGCGACGGACCCCCAATCGCTCAGCGGTCATGTTGTCGCACTGGTCACGAAAGCTCCATCAAAGCCTGAGAGAAATCGTCATCAAAATATTTGAACGCAAGAGGGAGCAGGAAACAAACTGTCACTTTGACTTACCCCCCTTGCTCAGTCAGTCTCAGTCTCAGTCTCTCTCTCTCTCTCTCTCTCAGTCTCTCTCTCTCTATTGGTATTTCTGTTTCAAGTTGTTCCTGTTGCTGTACATGGGGCTCTCTGTGTAAGTGTGTGTGTTGGTGTGTTTAATTTAGATAGACATCACTAGAACAGATATTACTAGAATTAGCAACGACAGGTATGAAAATTGGCTGTTTTACGTTAACTACCTCACCCTTGAAAATTTTTTCTTGATTCTTGATTCTCTCTCTCTCTCTCTCTCTCTCTCTCTCCCTCTTACTAAGTTTGTATGGCACAATATATATTCTACCGTCAAACATTTACATTCACATACAATGCATCTATGAATTTACGTTGATTTTTTGGCCCGTTATACTCGTTTTTATCACCATCATGCTTCTTTTGTATTGCGCTGGTCATGATCTACTTCCATGTAGATGTGTGTATATGTGTGTGTGATTTTGTTGTTGTTTTGTTTTGTTTTGTTTTGTTTTGTTTTGTTTTGTTTTGTTTTGTTTTTGTAGTGTAGTTCTTCTTGTTTAGCATGGTCAAGACAGGTCTTTGTACCTATATCTTTTCATTCTTGGAAAATTCCATTTCATTTCATTTCATTCCAGCTCTCTCTCTCTCTCTCTCTCTCTCTCTCTCTCTCTCGTATCCCATAATGTCTGTGTGCCGTGTTTGTTTAGTGTCAGGTATGCTAGCTGTTCTGGTGTTGTTATAGCTTTTTGCATTGTGTTTTTTTTGTCTTTTGTTTAACTGCGTTTTTCTCTCTTTTTTGTAGGTTTTTTGTGGGGTTTTTTTGCAGCAAGGACAAGTTGGATGACAAACACATGTGCTGCTTAATACTTTATCCTTGTAAAATAAAGAGAATTCATATTTATCCTTGTAAAATAAAGAGAATTCATTCTCTCTCTCTCTCTCTCTCTCTCTCTCTCTCTCTCTCTCTCTCTCTCTCTCTGAATGAATATGAAGTATGACAGAAGCAGGATTGTCTCCGTCCAGCCTTAATGAACGCTTAATACAAGTCCTGAAAGCTTGTCTGTCACCTTACTTAATTTGGGGTGTTCCGTCTGACGAAGATTGGACACATTAAGTATTTTCCATCTACCTGACCTACCCGAAATATTCCCACGATGAATGAATCAATGCCGCCGTCAGTTAGATATAATATGGAATGGACGACACTGAGTGACACTGATTCATTTTCTTGAGAGAGAGAGAGAGAGAGAGAGACTGAGACTGAGAGAGAGAGAGAGAATGCGAAGAAGGAGGGGGGGGGGGGGGTGATGATAATATGCAGTAGTTTAGATATATATGGCAGACAGTAAAGGAGAGTACAACTCAATTGATAGGGAATTTATTTGTATAAAAACCTGCACGCCTGCTCAGATTATTATCTACTTAGTATTGAAGTACACTCACTTATCACATAATGCTCATCTAAAACTGCCTTGCGGGGGAGAAGCCGGCCCTGGTTTATTTTAATCATTGTCCGTCTGCAAAGGAGAGTTCGGTTCGGTTCTCTGCTTCGTCTCTCATAATTTTTTTATTTACTTTTTTTTCACTTATTTTTGCACCATAACAGCTTTCGCAATACTTTCCCGCCTTTGTCTTCAGTTACGTTGGGCAACCTGTTTACATCTCAGCAAGATTCACAGTCGGTACACGTGAACGCAAAATTAACACGGCTACAAGAGGTCTTCCTCCGTCCCCGCTGAACATAACACGCTGATAGACGATATGAAGTCCCACCTATCTCTACCCTGTTCTTGGGCAGTTCACACGGAAATGCAAACAATTCCGACAGCTGGTCGGCTGAGCGCACGGCAGGTACCGCCTGTGATCCTGACGTAACGCAGCTGATTGGCTGTTTGCCGAAGGGACATAACTCCCGCGGTTTCCGACAGAGTTGAGGGGCGTGAGATTGGAGAGGGTGTTTGTGTTAGTTGGTGATCATTTCGCGGTACTTGGACCCTATGCGTATCGCGTTAGCACTCAATCGAGATTTCGCTGGAGTACCCATTTCGCGACTTGGTAGGGACCGCGGTGTCAACATTCACGCTTACTCGAAAGGTCGAGTTATACTGGTAGACCACTCTACTGGTGCCCGGCAGCAGGTTAGAGGCGCTATATCTCACAATGGAGAGGTCAACTGAAGACTGACTGTCGAAATAACTATAGGTAGGGGTGCAGTTATAGTGGGATACTTGTCTAAGTCGTATCTGTACATTATATTTTATTCTTCTTCTTTACAGAAAACTAAAATTACTTTAAATTACATGACAGTTACCTTGCTTGGTATGAATTTAAAAACTGAACTGCAATTTTGCTTGGATTTCTGCAGTCAAGTATCACGCTTTAATCTTGCTTCTCTTGTAGGCAAACGAACAGCGACTTCCATGTGGAAATGGCTAGTTGCTGTATATGTGGCCGGTTTTGTTGTTGCTGTTATTGTTGTTGTTCACTATTCATACACTTCCTTCCTTCAACACACACACACACACACACACACACACACATACACACACACACATACACACTCACACACACACACACACACACACACACACGCACACACACACACACTCACACACACACACACACACACTCACACACACACACACACACTCACACACACACACACATACACACACTCACACACACACACACACACACACACACACACACACACACTCACACACACACACACACACACACACACACACACACACACACACACACACAGCATCCCCTTCACAATGATAATAATAGTCGCATTAATATAGGCGCTTTGTTCCAGATATTTGGCTCAAGTGCCGCCAGCTAAACGCAACACGCACGCTTAGGTGAATCAGACGCACTCTCTCATACACTGGACATGAACACAGAACAATCACGTATTGCGAAGGGCCAGCTCTGCAATTTAAGTTTCGGAATTTTAGAATTGCATTTAAATTTTGTGGGATGAACATTTCCAAAGCAGCCCGAGGGGGAGGAAGCCTGAGTACCCGGAGAGAACCCCCGACGGTCGGCCCGAATGAACGGTGCCACATGCGAGAAAGAAAAATATTTCGCCCTGCGGAATGGGACTCGAACCTGACCTCTCGCAGTGGTGACAAAGTCTTAACCACTAGACCACTCAGTGACCGCCCCGATCTCCGACCGACAAGCAGCCCTCTGCACTGACTTCGATGAAAAACGAAAATCCTCAGCATGAAAATACATGAATAAATGAATGAATACAATGGATTTTTGTGGCAAACTTACGATTAAAATGTGCACTGATGGAAGAATTCAGTCTTACGCGTCTGAACTAATCTGGCTTTGCCGTCAGTACCGGGAAAACTTGACCTGAGCAGAACTGATGCATGACTGATTATGATCAGTCTAGCTGACACCACAATAATTCTTCAAACCAAATTTGCTTATACAGTCAAACCTGCCAAGGCGGTCACCTGTATAAGCCAAACCACTGTCTAACCTGGTCACCCCAGAGGATCCCCTGACACACTAGCTGTTAACATGACACCCTGGATAACCCGGTCACCCTGTCTAAGGTGGTCAGTTTGACCCAGTCCCTTGGGTGACCGCCTTACACAGGTTTGACTGTACATGTAAGCGCACCACATCTGAAACACCAGTGTTATTATATTCGCGACATTGTATACATATCACTAAATCCCATAATCCCTTTCGCCCTCACAAAGGCGCCGAAAGCGCGTGCAGACAAGCCTCTGTTGCCAACGGCAACCGACGTAGACGGTAACCATTGGCTGAACGTACACAGCCCGAAGCGGGGGAGGGGTTGGCCGTCAATCAATGGCACAGCGCGAGCGATGCACGCGACGGCTGAGAGGCGAAATAAGGGGGAGCAAAAAAACAAGGAGTGAAGACGTATCGGCCGGCAGAAAGAGAACGACGCCTGTTTGTGTTTCAAGTCCCCTTGTCCTAGAAACACCGTGTTCCATTAGCTGTGACACCCTTAGCCTGGGACAGAGACGATTTGTTTTGTGCAAACTCATCAGGTCCGATTAACTTGATACAGGCTACGCAACACAGATGTAGATCATCGATTTTAAGAAAACGCTATGTATTCCAGTTAAACGTAACACATGACACCCTAGAAATGCTTTAAAATTCACCTCGGAAATCACAAAAATCCAGCAGCCAAGGACTCACGTGTAGAGTAAATTTCAGCAAATTCCAATATTCCGGGGTTTTTTTGTTGTTGTTGTTGTTGGTTTTTTTTTGTTTTGTTTTTTTGCCATTAGCAGCGACCACATACCCCCTCATACTTCTGTTGTCTGCAAGCTCTTGTGTCAGCCGCGCATGAATACAAATAGTCCGACACAAGCCAGGCTCATTTTCCCCTAATTTTATTATTACCTGGCATGAAGCGTATTTACAAATCCAACAAAAAGCTCCAGACTGCCATTTTTTTTTTAATTTTGATAAGGGGCAAAAATTTTTGTACTATATTTAGAGTACTTGTTACTACATGCCCCGGAGACTATTAGTGTTCTGTAGCCACTCAAACATTACGAAGTTTCGCAGCGGACAAATTTTGTTCAGTTTTGGACAGTTGTGTTTCAGTGCGGCAAGTGTGCATGTACGCTCGAATATTCTATCCGCTGTACTGACTACTCCTTATTTCCATGTTTACTAACCAACTTATGTTTTGGAACAGTTTCGCTTAAAAATACGCCTGTGCGCTCGAAATAGTATGTCTCGATGATAAGTAGAGTTGTTAATGCAATACAGTGTTGTTTACAATTTGCGCGAGCTGTCGAACATTCACTGGGCCGGATTGTACGACTGTTCCATACACCACTCTCGACTGCCTAGCGCGTCATTGCCGGAGTATGCTTCTGCTGGGTCAGTGCCAGTATTTAAAATGCTGTCACTGTGCAGGTGTCTAACTGGTGTGAAGCTAGACACCATGGAAACAGCTAAAACTGATCAGTGAGCATAAAAATCATACAGGTTGGGCCTTTGACTAATAAGTAGAGCTTTAAATGCAGCACTTGGTGTCTGTGGCTGTGTCAGTGAACGAAAATTCAAACGACCCGTAGCTGTTCTTCTCAGCGAGTGCCAACAGCACTTCGCTGAGCAGATGCCTGCTTTTCACGTCGGTTTGAGTCTTCCGGTGGCTCAGTGCCAACCTGTGTAAGATGCTGCGTCTGCGGTGCACATGATTGTCTGTCGACGTGATATGACGTCAGACGGAGGTATGTCGGACGGATGATGTGTCTTAAAATTGCGTGCCGGAAACCTGGAACCCGGTCCCTGAAACTGAAAGGAGGGGGCAGGTAAACCGGGTTTTCTTCTTCCTCTCCTCCTCCTTTTTCACGCCGGTCGCGTGAAACTCCAAGTAATATTGCAAGTCAGGTTACACTGCGCTAATGTTACATTGCATTGCCCTTGTGCAGGCATTCAGGGGCCTCCCCCCCCCCTCCCACATCCACACACAATCACCCTACCCCCCCCCCAGCCCCCCCCCCCAAGCCCCCCCCCCCTCCTCAAAAAAACAGGGGGGGGGGGGGGGCTGCTGGGTTGAATCCAGCAGAGCCTCTTGAGAAAAAATCGAAGGAGACTTGAGACATTCAATTCAAAACCAGCGTTCTGCAGCGCAATTCTTTTCAGTCGCTAGCTCCCCCTAGGGGCCAGGTTTCATCGGGGAAACTCTCTTTTTCGTCTCCTTCTTTGCGTTTAACAACAAAAAAAGAGAGATTCAGTCGTCGGTTTTTCTGAGCGAGAGAATGGCTGCGTTCTTGGCGGATCCCAGTCATTTTCTGTCACATTTCGGCCACGGGAGAGTTTTACAGGGCAACAACCACTGAACGCACAGACTACTTGTCTGGTCTGTATTGGCAATTTTCCGACATTGCTGTGTCGAAGTTCGCGAGTATGTTTGGGGTTTCTGAGGATACTCGAGGAAGTTTTGTACAAGTGATGGGCCGTGTTTAGTTTCTGTCATATTTCCATGTGAGCGTGTACAGGGCAATAACTAAACGCACATATTACTTGTCTGATCTGTTTATTGAAAATTATCATTGCCGTGTCCAACTTTGCGAGTAGGTTAAGGCTTTGGTGATAATCGAGAAAGTTTTTATTTTTATTTTTATTTTATCCTATTTTTTTTCGTTGTTGTTGTACGAAGGATGGACCGCACTGGTTTCCACGGGAGCATTGACAATTTCCAATGTCGTGGCGGATTTCACTTCAAGTTGATGAAGTTTCGATTCGTATGACAGACATACAGCAGCCTTTGGAAACCTTTTCATCGACTGCGCTGACTCTGTGAATCAGAATCTGTCACCTGAGTCACAGTATAGCATCTGAGATGCATTGTGGTGTCTCTGGCCGGTGTATAAGTTGTTCTAGAAGTGTACCGCGTACTGAGCAGACGACGGTATTTGGTTGCGGACTGAGGACTAGCTAGACGGCGCTGATTGGTGACTATAAGATACTGGATCAAAACTGAGAAAGTTTTGTACGGAAGAGGAAGACCTCAGCGACCCAAGAAACACCAACACCATGAGGATCTATAGCCTGATGATGTGTTTGAACAGTTTGGAGTTCGAACACTTCTCATGTGGTTTACATGCTGACAACTTGAACTGCTGACTTTTCAAGTAGGTATGACTGATTCGATGTACATGATTCGAAACAGTTAGGAAGGAGGGACCGTCACGGTCATGGAACCAACACTGTACACGTTACTGACCGTTATTATCAGCTGTATTGGCAGATTGGGGTACGTAGACTTCATGGAGATTTTTACAAGTTGTCAAAATAGTTTTGAAGGAAGGAAGGGGCTACCAAAGGAAACAACAAACAAAGACTTTGAACATTATCAATGACTATTCTGAGTCGGTCGCAAGTGCCGCACAAAACAGTTCTATGCGAAGAAGGGGCCACGATAGAAACCATAACATAGAAGTATCGAACGCTACAAGAAGTTACCTTCAACACATGGCGTGCATTGAAACAGACCTCTCACCTTGTTACAAATACATACAAGCTGACAAAATAGTCGTGATCATTTCTGTGCACGACCTGACTATTTCGGGTTGCCATTTTACAGTTCAGTCTGCGCCGCAGCAGCTGTTGTTATGAATGACCGATGATTCAGCTACATGTAGTTTGATGGCCGTTTTTTTCGCGCCGGAGACCAAAATAGGACTAACAGTTGACTGACGGAACCTTGACTCGGCCGATCGATCCGACAGTCGCTAAGCGGTGAGTACTGACGGGCTGGAAGCTCGGCAACGGGAAATGACTGTGGAAAAGTTGTCAATGGGTGTGGTGGATGATTTGTTGCGGTTCCGTGCGAGAGAGAGAGAGAGAGAGAGAGAGAGAGAGTCAAGGAAAGTTTTGGTTGCGGTACTGAAGGGCCGGGCATGTCAGTATGTGTGTGTGTGTGTGTGTGTGTGTGTGTGTGTGTGTGTGTGTGTGTGTGTGTGTGTGTGTGTGAGAGAGAGAGAGAGAGAACGAACGAACGAACGAACAAACCTACGTTATTTTACAAGGATAAAAGATTAGGCACGCAGGTCTGTCTTACATCTTGTCCTTGCTACGCTACAACTAGTAGGATACAACTAAATAAACACACACACACACACACACACACACACACACACACACACACACACACACACACACACACACACACACTCCCGTACCAACACCACTAAGCCAGCTACAGACTATTGAACTAGGGATTAACTCGAGACCCGTACCCTACACGCAGACTTCGATTTGCGTCATGGCCACGTTTAGAGTTCTCACTGTTATCACGACACAGAGACTCGGCGATCACTGACCGTCATCACGGGGGTCAGTCACGATGGCGGAAGTTTTTACGGGTGCTGAGGGTGGGTGGGTGTTTGGGGGTTTAACGTCCTTTTCCACCACATAGGGTGATATCAAAGACGGGGCAACGATGAAAAAGCCAGCACAAATATTTGGCCCCAGCCGGGATCGAACTCACGACTTTACGGGTGCCGATACTTGAATTACAAACACAAACTGACGACGACTGCCCTCAGGCAAGGTCGTAAACGTGTATATGTATACATGTATAATGTCAGTATATCAATGTGGTTTTGTTCTTGTTCTTTTTGTTTTGTTGTGTGTGTGTGTGTGTGTGTGTGTGTGTGTGTGTGTGTGTGTGTGTGTGTGTGTGTGTGTGTGTGTGTGTGTGTGTGTGTGTGTGTGTGTGTGTGAGTGCGTGTGTGTGTGTGTGTGTGTGTGTGTGTGTGTGTGTGTGTGTGTGTGTGTGTGTAGGGGGGGGGGGGGGGGGGGTCGGGGAGAACGTGTTGTTGTTGTGTTTTGTTATGTTATTTTTAAATGTGTGTTGCTCCCTGCATTTTTGTTAGTCGGTTAGTCAGGGGAAAAAAACAAACAAACAACAAAACAAAACCCCGTTTATAAAATCGTGAAACGCCCTTCAAGCCCTTCATGTTTCGGTAAACATGTTGGCCTTCATCAGAACATCAAAGTGTTGTTCGTTTTTACGTTCTGGTGAAGGCAATACCGTTGATAAACCAGATAAACACCGTTTATCACCTGGAAAATGACTTGAATCGTTACCACATCGTACAGACATATGCATGCTTATATTTCAGCTAATTATGTCGCTTCACTCCAAGAGTTGTCAAAACGGTTAGGTCGGACGAACACCAGAAAAACTCCCCGCCGTCTTGCTTAACACCCTTGACTGTTATCACACACGGCGGAGACACGGGTGATCGTTGTGCGTGATTTCGTTAGCTTTTGTGCAGGACCTGACTCTAATCCACTGGCGCGACCCAGGATTAAGGCAGAGAACAAATTACTATGGAGCGACTCCCAATCTATTTATTTTCCGGCTTATGAACTTGCATAAAGTGGACATAATGAGAGTCGTTTGATATCGCTGTTGGATCTGTGATTGTAAAGGGGGGTGGGGAGGGGGTGGGGAGGGGGGTGGGGGGGGGTTGCAGTGACCAGTGCGTCAAGTTCAGTAAGGGTGTGTGTTGGTTTATGTCCAGTGAAATAGCTTTGATCTGGGAAGAAAATGCATTAACTGTGCGGCGTTTTGAGAACTGAACAGAACTACGGGAAACGCCTTGATTTACGGCGAGTGAGGGGACGATAAACGATTTAAAGATACGCCTGGAAGATAGGACATGTATTCGTAATTCTGATCGTAATGCTTTGCGACTTGAGTTGCGTGTAATTTACGATGAAAAATGATACTTGTGCACCTTTGAAAGAAAACTTTCATTGTCATTACTCGCAGAAAGAAGCAAAACAAACAGACCCCCCCCCCCCCCCCCCCCCCCCCCCCCCCCCCCAAAAAAAAAAAGAAAAGAAAGCAGCTCACAAGAAGTTTGTACTTACAGAGTAACCGCTCCGCCATGTACGTCAACAAACTAAATGCTGTCAGATCTATAGTCCATTTGCCGAAAAATGTTGTCGCTTTGTTAAAGATATCTCTGGAAACTGTTCCCGTGATAAAAAGTCTATAAGCACACAAAAAGTATGCTGTTTTCAGAGTCTTAATTGGATATTTCTGTTTGTTCGTTTTACTGTATAATTATGTTGTAGTTTTTGCTCAGTACATGGGGGGTGTTAGCGTCAGTCAGGTCAAACTGTCCAGTGTGTTCACCTCTATTAGGCCCCCGTGTTTGTATGTAGGTGAATCACAGGATTGTCCCTGTGTACGCTGTGTACACAACTTGCATTTTGCTTTGATGGCAGGGCTGAAGGACATACACGTGCAACATTCAGATGTCACTTTATATCGGACATGACGACTACAATGGACAATGTACCGGGAGGCGTCATGGAGGCCTTTTTACGGTTGAATTTCGTTAGTGTTTTTGTTTTTGTTGCCGTTTTGTTTTTGTTTTTTCGTCATGGTTCACTAGTCACCCCACGGGTGGAGGCTTAATGGTGGTAGATAGATGGCAACAAAAATGAAATTCGGTTGTGTCTCTGAGTCAGGTTCACTTTTTCTCCTGACAATGTTCAAGGAAAGTGTATCGTTTCCTGGAAATCGGAAAACAACAACAACAACAACAACAACTTTAAAAAAAAATTTCAGCCTTAGGTTAATTGACTCAGCCCCGTTACCGAGTTCAACCTGTTGTATTTGCAGTGTGTTTATTATGTAGGTGTGTATTGGATGTATGTATGTATGTATGTATGTATGTATGTATGTATGTATGTATGTATGTATGTATGTATGTATGTATGTATGTATGTATGTATGTATGTATGTATGTATGTATGTATGTATGTATGTATGTATGTATGTATGTATCTATGTATGTATCTATGTATGTATGTGTGCTTTAATTCGTATTTATTTAATTGATTATTTTATATATTATTCATGTACTTATTTATCACCTTT
Source organism: Batillaria attramentaria (assembly GCA_018292915.2). Taxonomy (NCBI): domain Eukaryota; kingdom Metazoa; phylum Mollusca; class Gastropoda; family Batillariidae; genus Batillaria; species Batillaria attramentaria. The sequence goes on from JACVVK020000075.1 coordinate 1,025,721, forward strand.
TTATCTACATAATTATTTGTAAAGCGCCTAGATTAGATCCCCGGCTTCGGAGATTAGGCGCTATAAAAATCCTCATTTTTTTCGGCAAATGGACTATACTTGTCTTCAAAACGGATCACACCCTTAAGCGTGTCAGATTGCCCCCCTCCCCCCTCCCCCTCCCCGGCCCACCCCCAACCCCACACAAAACCCTGACACACACGCTCACCACACGCACCGCACCAGAGCAGAGAACCCAGACACTACGAGAGATATAATTAATAAAATTTTCAAGCCTGTCCCCAGTAGACATTCCGCTGACATCCCTGGTCAAATAACCGGACTGACCACTGGCCGACTGTTTCGTCACTACTGGCGTCCGGAGTCCTAGAATGGCCACAGTCAATAAACAGAGTGACCGGTCCGCAGATGATGGGATCTGGACCCGTCACTATTTGATATTGGATTAGCTGGTGGCGGCCGACAGGGGGTCGAAATGAAATTGTTCCTATGTAGTCCAAAGGGAGGTTAGTTGGTGGCAATGCAAGGGGCACGAGAGAGAAAGAGAGGGAGAGAGAGAGAAATCGCTTTATTTGGTTTAAACTGGTTTATTGCAATACTGACAAGTCGTTCAAGTAAACAGATAGTGAGCATAAACAAGCGGCACCGCTTATGTTAATCCTCAGTGGGGAAAAGTACATATTGACAGCATTACATTTATAACTTTATTTGCTTTGCAAACTGGAATTTTTTTTATTTATTTATTTTTTTTTATTTTTTATTTTTTTGGGGGGGCTTTTTTATTTTGGTCTGTACACCCCCCTCCCCCCCCCCCACACACTCCCCCTCAAGCAAGCAACCAATGCTACTGGCTTGCACATGCGTGCCTGTGATTAAAACTTTGAAGAGCCCGCGCCCAACAGCCCGCTTTGTGTCAGTGCCCGCTATGTGATAAGACTTGTTGAAAAGAACAAGCCACTGCACGCCAGTTGGAGCCACTTCAAGCCACTATTATGCAAGGCGTGGACCCTCGCGCGAGGCCCATGACTTGTGAAGATTGCGTAACAGTCGCTTGAAAATGGTTCCTAGTGATATGAATATTTTAAATTGCGATTGTTGCGATGGGCTTTCAAGAGTTAGTGTGTGTTTGCATTTCGTAATTCACCCCCCTCCCCCCTCCGCGCCGTGTATAGTCCTGCTATTATAGATTGTGCACTGATTTACAACATCGCTTATCAATACAGTCAGCACGCAACACAGGAAACGGGGAAAGCAATTAGAGGTTTTTACGTGGCCGTATAATCTCTCTCTCTCTCTCTCTCTCTCTCTCTCTCTCTCTCTCCCCCTCTCTCTCTCTCTCTCTCTCTCTTCCTTCTTCCCTCCACCCCCCCCCTCTCTCTCTCAGTGTTGTCTTTTCCCCTGAACTCACCTGGAACTATCTTGTTGATCGGAGGCAGCCTGGCGCAGCGAAAAGTCTCAATTATTCATACATCAGGCGACGCTAAGTTCAACTGTGGCGTCCGCTTCAGTGGCAGACGTCTATCACTTGAGACAATGGAAACAAACTACTCACGATACCTTCCGTTGTGCCGTGGTCAGCCAAGCAGATTTACTCTCTGTCAGCCGCTTAAGGTTTTTGTCTTGTTTTGTTTTGTTTTTCACCGAGTGCTTTAGAAGAGCTCACAAATTCTGTTCCGTTTGGTTTCATCTTGTCTCAGCTTTGTGTCTGCGAATGTGAGCAGCACGGTTTGTCGATCATAACAGTAGTGATGCTAACAGAAAGACTGAACATAATTATGAGTTATATCAGTCACTGAGTTACTTCTGATTCTTTCATGCCATAAATGGAAGAAACCCCCAGAAATAATGTTGTTGGTGGTTTTAAGGGGTTTTTTGTTGTATTATCGTTGTTGTTGTTGTTGTTGTTGTTGTTGTTGTTGTTGTTGTTGTTGTTGTTGTTGTTGTTGTTGTTGTTGTTGTTGTTGTTGTCGTCGTCGTCGTCGTCGTCGTCATTATTCTTATCATTATCATTACCATTCAAACCGCAGGTGTTGAAGCAAAAATAATTTTAATAACACTTACGTCGTCGTCAAATTAATTAATTAATACAAAAACCCGACTATGGTCGTTTATGACTTCTATCAATTTATTGTTTTGTTGTTGTTCTTTCTTTCTTTCTTTCTTTTTTAAGAGATAAATTGTTGCTGACAAAACGGCTGGTTAGTTGCAGATAAAATTAATGTCCCACGTCACAAACTAACAAGAAGATGTGATTAGAGACTGCGTCATGGGACAAACGTACTCGCCGACTGATTTGCTCTGGAGTGAATCCGGCCTCGAGTTGCTACGGTCCTCTAGCATGGTATGCGTCGATCGGTGGTCTAGTGGTTAAGACTTCGTCACCAATGCGAGCGGTCAGGTTCGAGTCCCACTGTTGACGTCAGTTGACCCGTTTTGATTATAAAAAAACAACAACAACAACAACAAAAAACCTCTTCGTATCGAGTCCCCTAACTTCTCATGGAGGCTCCGCAGACTCTATATCTTTAACTAGTTGAAACTAATTTAACGTTTACGTGAAATTGTTGAGGGCAAAATAATAATAATAATGCTAATAATAATAGAGTCAGCCAGCTGCCTTTCCTTTCTTTCAGTCTCTGTATTTATATTGTCTGTAGCTAAGAAAAAGTCCTTGACAAAACGGGGCTTATGCTCAGCATAGCACTTCGAACTATTATTCATTAGGTTACAGCGCAATGTAAGTCTTCTTCTTCTTCTTCTAATAATAATAATAATAATGAGTATTGTATAGGCGCTTTACCCAATTTCATGAATCGGCTCAAAGCGCCGCGAACTGAACCCAACACACACGCTCACGTGAATCACACGCATTCTCTCACACACTGGACATAAACACATTACAATCACGTGGCGCGAAAAATCAGCTCAGCTATTTAAATTTCTGAATTTAGAAATGCATTTTTTTTTTACAATTTGATGGGCTGAACATTTCTTTTTCTTCTTATTATGCGATTATTGAGCATGACTTTCCTGCAGTGAAATATCTCACTTGTGCGTTTGTCCGTGCGTGCGCCACAGTACGTGTGTGTGTGTGTGTGTGTGTGTGTGTGTGTGTGTGTGTGTGTGTGTGTGTGTGTGTGTGTGTGTGTGTGTGTGTGTGTGCCGCGTGCTCTCGTGCATTGTAAGTTTTAACACGACTGAGCCGCTGGAATCTGCCACACTCACCCTCTCTCTTCTTACAGCGAGTTGAAACTGATCCCAGAAGACGGACTGAGTAGCCTTTTTTTTTTCTTTTTTTTTTTTTCGCCCCAGGATTAGACGTCACAGACAATGTCTGAAGACGACCTTATCGATCGGTTTCCAAATGTGGCACACTGTTGGGCTCGGGCTATGAACGGCCTTGGGGCGATTTCAGGTCACGATGACCGACCTCGTGTTAATTTATATTCGATTTTAAAGTTACGTTCAAAGTTGATGCGACAGTTGTATGAGTTCGTTTCTGCAAAAAGTTTGCTCGAAATGTCACGCCAAGAAACTTTCGGGTTTTGTTTTTGTGTTTCGGTTTGCTTAAAAAAAAAAAAAAAAAAAAAAAAGATGAAATTAAATCAGTTATTTCCCCTTGCATGGATTTGTTTTTACTATTGTTTTGAACAATCATAATATTTTGTGGGGAAAAAAGTCTTGTCGGTTATGTATATTATGTTCATTATGAATTGACATGATTTCCGTCGGCCGCAAATACAGCATAAGAAGTCATAGGATAGGTATTGGGTGGCGCTGCACCGCGGCGACGCGCTTCCCCCAGCGGAAGCAGCCCGAATTTCCCGAAAGGGACAATAAAGTTTTTTAAAAAACCAAAAACACTAAGGAATGTAGATACCAAAACAAAACAAAAATAGAAAAGTGAATGATTCTATAATAAATAAATAAATAAATGAATGAAGCGACGGTTCCCTGACAGAATGTGTTATCTCTCTTCATTATCGTTTGTACGTTGTGGTAGGGACCCTCGAAGAAATAAATGGTCGAGAAATTTTAACTGGTATTTCTTTTGTGCACATTCGTTTTTATTTTCAGGCAGAATAACATTACGGAGGTTTATGTGGATGGATGGATGGTTCTTTATTTATTTATTTTTTTATTTTTTTATTTATTTGTTTGACGATCAAATGTTTTTTCAAACGTCAAAGATTTCTTGAGGACGAAACAAACAAACAAACAAAAACAAAAACACCACAAATCCAAGAAAAACATCTTTAAAATGTTTTTACAACTATAGCGAACCTTTCAAAACACGTTTTCATACATTGATATGTTTGCTTGTTTATTTGTTGGACTTTCAATGCTCGGGTCGTGAGTTCAATTTCCGCCTACTTGGAGCCCAACATTTCTGCTGGCTTTTTCCTCGTTGTCCCGTCTTTGATATCACCCATATGATAATAATAATAATAATGACAGTACTTATATAGCGCTATAACCTATCAGTTAATAACAGTTCTAAGTGCTTAAAAAATAGTGACTATGAAGAAATACATACAACATAATAATACATATATATATATATATATATATATATATATATATATATATATATATATATATATATATATATATATATATATACAACAATTTACAAAGCCATAAAGCCATAACTTTATTTTAAAACGGGATTTTTTTTTTCTTGGTCTGTATTCCCCCCCCCCACCCCTCCACACACACACACACACACACACACACACACACACACACACACACACACACACACACACACACACACACACACACACACGATGCAAACCAGAACAGTCAAATGTTGTTATATATGTAGTGGGAAAGGACGTTGAACCGTCAAACGCCCACCCACCAACCCTGCTCCTTCACCTCCTCCTCCTTCCTGTACGCCATCACTTGCGCTATCGCGGCTCCCAGGACAGCTGGATTAGGTGTTGTGCGAGTATTGTATCCTGATAACTGGTGCACACACATAGAGGGGGCTGCAGTCAAGGGTAAGGTGAACGCCGCGTTTCATGCCCATTGAAAACGAAACGCAAATGATTTGTCTCGCGTTCTCTCGTTCCCTCTCGCCTGATTAACGTTGCACCGGAGATGAGTTTCGCACCTTCAAGGCACTCACTTTCTGGTGGAGGAGTCGGTTCTTACATGGTTTGAGGGTGGGTGGGGGAGGAGGGGGAGGGGGGTATGGGAGGGGAGACAGGTGTGGAGGGAGGTGGGGAAACGGGTGGGGTGGGGGGGGATCAGTATAGGTGTGGGAAAGGTGAAAGAGGACTTCGTTTGAGTTTGAGTTTTCTGTCTGTCTTTTAAACATGGGGTGGGGATGGTGAGGGGATAAGGGGGTGGGGGGGGGGTGAGGATATGTTGTCTGTAAATATGTGAAACAAGGGGGAGCGGACCGGGGGAGGGGGGGGGGAGGGGGGAAGGGAGGAATACATGAAACGTTAGGAAATAAAGAAGACACTGTGTGCCAGTGTGTGCGTGTATGTGTGTGCGCGCGCGCGCGCGCGCGCGTGTGTGTGTGTGTGTGTGTGTGTGTGTGTGTGTGTGTGTGTGTGTGTGTGTGTGTGTGTGTGTGTGTGTGTGTGTGTGTGTGTGTGTGTGTGTGTGTGTGTGTGTGTGTGTGTGTGCGCGCGCGCGCGCGTCCCCTCTCAAAGTTTCTTCTTTGTCCGTTTGTATTGCTTAATCTTCGTTTTTCAGAATTCTGAATGAAGAGTATATTAAACACTGCTGCACCATACGATTGATTGATTGATTGATTGATTGATTGATTCATTCATTCATTGATTGATTCATTGATTCATTCATTCATTCATTCATTCATCGACTGCAAATGACCATGTTGTAGAACAGATAAGTATGCAAAGACACATAACCTATTCGCATATAGAAACAAAATTTCTTTGCGACACGTAACATAATTCAGTCACCGGCTTCCATTTGCAGCACAGTATCATGGAAGTTGACTGGGAATATATCTCGACACAACAGATCTGTCAAAACGGGGGGGGGAGGGGGGGGGGGTGGGGGGGAGGGTAGAACAAGAAAACAAAACTCTCGAAATGTTGTGCAACAATGTCCGAAAACAAATAGCCAGGTAATCATGTTAAAGACGGCATCTTTTTCTCTGTTTTTTCTTCTTCTTCTTCTTCTTTTTTTTTTGTTTGTTCTTTTTTTCTTTTTTCCCCCCAAACATGAGACTATTCCTGGCGTGATACTGGATAGCAGCGCGTCATTTCGAGAACACGTGAAGCAGGCTTCTAATTTCCAGCGAAATTGAAAAGGCAAAAATGACATTTCCCGTTCTACAGATTTGACCCGGAGCATGTTCTCATGTCTGGTCACGTTCATGGAAGAGAGTATAGTGCAGATGTTCTTCAGCACAGGCGCTCGAAGAGAGAGGAAAACTGAAAGAAAAAAGAATCGATTGTCTGTTGAGTGGCTGCAGTCGTTGTACTCGCCGCTACTATACAGTCGTATTCTTAGGCCAAAAAAAAAAAAAAAGTGAAATTATACAGGTGAATTCCATGTTTCCGAAGCCAGCTTGTGTTTTAACACTTTCCCCTCGTGAGTGCGCACGTACGCTCGAAATACTCTATCTGGACGATTAGTATAGCTCTAAATGCGATACAATGTTGTTTACATTTTACGCGGCGAGCCGGCGACCGAACATTCAAAATCCTACGGCTGTTGTAATACTACCGGAGCGCTCAAGTGTGGTCGCCGCTTCATCGAGTACGCGTCCGCTGGCTCAGTGCCAGCGATACAGACGCTGTCACTATGCAGGTGTCTGAATGGTGTGATGACAGATACCATGAACATAGTTCAAAACGACCTGTGAGCATACAAATGGCAGCATGTAATTATTTAGCCCCTCTGACTGGGGGTGTTCTGGTTGTGAAAATGAATTAGGATAAACCGTCATTGCGCCCAACACGACTCTACAGCGATTCTCATTAACAAGAAAAAACTGAGGTGCGTTCTGGGTTTCCTGGCTCTAAGATATAGGATCGGCAGCTCGGAGAAAAACAAAAACAACAAAAAACAAAAAAACGCACACACACAAACAAGTTTTCGATTTAAATTGTTTATTTTGCGGTAAACTCTATGCATGCAAAGCTTAGAAACAATGTCTTTAAATGTTTTTGGACAGTTTGTTGGTTTTAATTTTACTGTCAGAAGTTTCCCGGTTGGAATAAGCTAAACATAATTATAAAAGAAATACCAAATACAATTTCCCGAATACCCTAAATAGTGAGTGTGTAATTATACTGCTCGACCCCCCCCCCCCCCCCCCCCCAGTTTCCCAGTGTTTATTTATTTATTTATGTATTTATTATTATTATTGTTGTTGTTGTTGTTGTGTTTGTCGTTATTTTTCGAGCGCCTTTGATCTTCAGAGAGAGGTCATTTTGTCGGCTGCATTTTGATTTTTTTTTTTTAAAAGAAGATATATCAGATGATGTCTGTGATGTCGATGTTTAAAAAAATGATATTTCCAATACCTTGTTCGTTGAAAATGATACTTTCTTTCTCCAGGAAATTTCTTAAATAATCATCCGGTGGTGTTCTCAAAGTGTTCGGATGTAATTTCCGCGCGCCTCCGGGGGTATGAAATAGAAACGTTTCACCTTGATATACAGACTTCAACGTAAGTCAAGGACCACCTTGTCAGACAGGTCTAATTTTTTAGAATTCACAAAAAATAGAGATCAAGGAATCTTTTTTTTTTTTTTTTTTTTTTTGGCTGTGAAAGTGTTAAAGGGTTAACAATGCGTCCTGCAAAGCTTCCTGAAGCTGAAAAACCACCATGTGCTGCACGGACATCTTCCAGGAATTTTAGCCAAATTTGCAAGTGGTCCTTGACTTATGTTGAAGTCTCTATTTAGATATATCTATAGTCAGTTCAGTTGCTGAAACTGGTTTGGCTTGACTTGTTTGTTTTTACTCGTATTGGTATTGGTTTACTTTAGCTTTTCACTTTTTCTCTGTATTTCAAGGCGCTATTGTGTATCAGAAGTCACAGTGTATTTATTGCAGACAGGGGAACACTTAACCAGAGATATACATAGAGAGACAGAAAACAAAGGCGCTTTCGGAAATATGCGAGGATACAGCACCTCTGACTGAAAATCCTCAGTTAAATAACGCTTTGCTGTCCAATTGTCCGATTGTTTTCCTTCACGTAAGCTACTTGAAAACGTTATTGGGTGGTTTTGTTTTAGCAGAAGGTCTGAGTAAGTCAGTATTTGAAGCTGTAATTTTTGGGGACGTGAAGAATCCCGAATTTCGACATTTGACATTACAACTTTAAAGTTTATCTCCCACATGAGTATTCGGTTTGGGGCAGAAATATTTGTTTCCCATTGTTGGACACCTTGTTTCACTTAGTGGTCGTATGGAGGCAGATGGGCGGTCGGTGGTCTAGTGGTTAAGAGACTTGTCACCAATGCGAGAGGTTAGGGGTTCGATTCCCACTCGGGCAAAGAATTTTTCCTTCTCGTATGTGGCACCGTTCACTCGGGCCGATCGTCGGGGGTTCTCTCCGGGTACTCCGGCTCCCCCCCCCCCCCCCTCTCTGCTTTGAAAATGTTCAACCCACCAAATTTGAAAAATAAATGCGATTCTAAACTCCGAAATTTAAATAGCTGAGCTGACCCTTCGCACCACATGATTGTAATGTGTTTATGTCCAGTGTGTGAGAGAATGCGTGTGATTCACGTGAGCGTGCGTGTTGGGTTCAGTTCGCGACGCTTTGAGCTGATTCGTGAAATTGGGTAAAGCGCCTATACAATACTCATTATTATTATTATTTATTATTAGATGGAGGGCTCAGAGTTGTGTTATTTAAAATTGAAACAGCGAGCTGGTTCCTAGGGTAGCAATTATCAGCAGCTACAAGAGCCAGCTTTCTGACGTAACACATTTCGTACCGCGCACGAGTAGTCCATGTTTTTGACCGTTTTTCGGTTTTCGTCCTGTATGCGAAACTCAGGCAAAATGAACGGTTCCTTGACGGCTCTTGGTGCAGCGAACACGAGTATAATCAGCGGTGAAACACTCTCACTAAGCCAGATTTAAACCCATGCAGTCATGAATGGGTTATGATTTTTTTTAAAGGGAGGCCATTTGTGTACAACCCCAAACATTTTTTTAAATACGTTTTTATTCTTGTTTTTGGTTACAACATCAGTACATGTAACAGTTCTACTCATAAGTGTCCATGACGGGGTGTTGGGTACATTTGATTAGGCAACAGAGTACAAAAACATCAGTTTTATGGCATACGAATATTTATACCACGTTGCAATACATAACTTCTGATAACTTCTTCACAACCCCAAACTTACTTGGCAGGAATCGAGTTCAAAAGACACTGGTCTAAAATGTGGCTTTCACAAAACAAGCATGGAAAATCCAAAAAGCTACAAAACAAAACAAAACACGCAGAAAGCCTACAACAGCAACAAATAACAGCAGCAAACGAAAACATTTGGTCTCATATTGCTGCTTCCTAAATGACATGCCTCAGAGGAGAAAATGGAGAGAGAGAGAGAGAGAGAGACGGGGGGGGGGAGAGAGAGAGAGAGAGAGAGAGAGCTGTAAAATGTAGCTTTTACAAAAGAAACCAAAAAAAATCAACTGTAGCATAAAACACGAACAAAACAAAACACGCAAACAAACTATATACAAACTAAAGCGACAAACGTAAACATTTAGTGTTATGTTTCTGCTTTCCGCCTAAACGACGTGGTATGTCTCAAAAAAGGAAAATTAGAGAGAAAGAAAGACTAAATGTTTCTTTAATGGTGAGGGTTTTTTTTTGTTTTGTTTGTTTGTTTGGTTTTTTTTTTGTTTTTTTTAATGACAAAATAAAACTGGTGAATGCACGAGAGAGAGAGAGAGAGAGAGAGAGAGAGAGAGAGAGTTAAAAATAAAAAAAGCAACTGGTAGAAACTGAATGGGTTTTTCACCTTTTGCTGTGGCATGATTGATGAGGAAAAGTGAGTAGGGTTCACTGATCAGGACTTGAAATTCCTTCACACTCTTCCTCTTAGACCTCCCCCCCCCCTCCCCTCCCCTCCAAACCGCCATCTCCTCCATCCCTTCCTGCATAAGTATTCCCTAATATTTCTCACCCTTCCCTTCCCTCTGACTCTCAAAGATTTTTTTTCTTAGCGTGTTTGTTTCTTTTCCAAGGGATGGGTTCTGGTGTGTTCTAGTGCATTTTGAATCAGAGACAGACAGACAGAGAGCCACTATGTGTACCTCAAAGGGAATCAAAATTCAGGACGAACAGACAGACAGAACAGACAGAGACATTTTAAATAGGAAAAACATCAAATGAAAAATGTGTAATGTTTGCGTGTGGGTTTCTTGCGTTGTGGCATGATCATGTCTTACGTGAACTGAAAGCAGTGCCGCTTGTGTCAACCACTACATGCTTCAATCTTGATAATCTTGATACCACAGTTTTGCAACATAATAATATATGTCTTCAAAGACAGAAAAATTAATCATGTCATTTTAGTACTTTTGTCGAAATTTCTTTTTTATTGCGAAGCTTGCTGCCGTGGTTAGGAAACAAAATAAACTGGGTTCATCAGTAGCTCCGGGACAAGCTGAGGAAGAATTTACGAAACTTTTTTTAAAAAATCGTATTGCAGAAACGCATTTTTCATTTCATTAAAAAAAAACCTCGCATCAAATTCCCCAATTAAAACAAACCAACGAACGAACAAACAAACAAACAAAAACCGATATTACCTCGGAACTATGGCGACCATGGACCCCTTCTTCTTGTTTCGCTTCTTCTTCTTCTTCTTCTAAATCCATCATATAAATTGACCGGATTTTTAAATCGCATCTTGCGCTTCCCGAATAATTGTCCAATAAACTTGAGACATTTTAGACCAAAAACAGTAAACATCTAAAATTACCAGTCGGCGTCCTGGCTTATTTTTTGCCCCCGTTCCTGTCCTGCAGACGCGCCATACAGTCGTCTGCCAGCTGCCGTCTGCCGCGTTCCAGCTGTATTACGCAATTTGATTGGCAGAACACACCCGGAAGGCTAATGAAAAACATGGACGGTGATTTCTCCGGCCCAGGAAAAAAGATCGAATGGAAAGTGCAGGAGCAGGCGAGAGAGAGGGAGAGAGGTGAGTCACAATGCATGCAGCGTGCAGGGGAGTGTATCTGGGGGGGAACACACGAGAGGTGGGACCTCCAAAAAGCCCCGCCTATAATTACGGGGAGATTTAGGCCCAGCCGGGAATGGGCTCTTTCATGATGGATGCTGTGATGTAATAGGCCTGCATATGGCGCCTTCGCTGAATATATTGGAATATTGGCGGGTTTGTCGGTTCGTATGTCCCGCAGCCAATGGACTGGAGGGCTTTTGTTTTTGGTGGTGGTCCCGTGTTCAAGTTGTCTGTCACGTCCATCTGCATACGTGTTTTGCTTCAGTTTGCCGGGACTTTCCGTTGTGGGACAGTTCCATGTTTGTGTTTTCCTGTTACTTGTTTGAACATTGATTGGTTGGCTGATTGGTTAGTTGCTTGGTTGCTAGTTAGTTTGATTGATTGATTGATTGATTGATTGATTGATTGATTGATTGATTGATTGATTGATTGATGATTGATTGATTACGTGTTTGAATAACTGACTGACGTACTGACTGATTGGCCGATTGAATAATAATAATGATAATAATAATAATAATAATTGAGTATTGTACAGGCGTTTTACCTATTTCACGTATCGGCTCAAAGCGCCGCGAACTGAAACCCAACACGCACGCTCACGTGAATCACACGCATTCTCCCACACATTGGACACATTGAACACATTACAATCACGTGGTGCGAAGGGTCAGCTCAGCTGTTAAAGTTTCGGAATTTGGAATGACCGACTGCCTGACTCACTGGCTCACTGACTCCAGTGATGCGTTCAACTAGCACGGCTGTTACAGTTATCTGCTCTTTGGTCACCTTCCTTGATGCCTCCACTGTCGGATTGGCTGGTAACATATTTAAATCGCAAAACCGTCACTGACTATTGGCTGATTATGTAATGGTCCTCCTTGGTGTCTCAAACATGACTGGCTGGTGTTCAGATAGCAATTACGTTTTCTTTGGTAACCGGTAGATTCAGATTTAGCTCTGAAGGTCACTTTCTTGCGATGATTTTCATGGAACTGTCCCAACCAGCAACTGTGAGGAATGATCATACCCGAATGAGTTCAGTGGTTAGTCATTCACCTAACACTTTTTGATGGATGGCAATGTATCGTCTTTATGCATGGAATTACGATTGAATCACAGGGGAAAAAACACTAATGCCGCTCGTCATTATGTTTATACTGTCGTCTGCCATCTCTCTCTCTCTCTCTCTCTCTCTCGCTGAGTCTCTCTCTCTCTCTCTCTCTCTCTCTCTCTCTCTCTCTGCGTTGGCCATCGTTTCCTCATTTGCGTCTTCACGTTTTGATAAGCACGCGACTTTTTATTATTCTGTCCTCTCAATCGCGTGATTTTCAGTCTCCCGCTACTATCCTTTCATCTTGAATCCTTCCTCAATCCGGTCGCACGTTTCTTTTCCGCCTGTTGAGTTAAACCCCTCTCGTCCCCCCGCTCAGTCTCTCCTCACTCACGTCTTCTCGGGGGGTAGTGAAGATGGCGGGGAGTTATTCCGGTGGTACTAAAAAATAATTGACGGCGATTACTCTCTGGGGCATAATTACGTTTGAAATATGGGCATGCACGCGTAGCAACGTTATGTGTCATGATGATAAACGATCTCTGTTTTTACACACCGGACAGTTCGAAAAGTAATGAACAGTAGCACCAAGATTTAGGGTTTATGTCTTTCTTTGGTTGTTTTGTTTATATTTGGGGGGGGGGGGGTTAGGGGGGGGGGGGGGGGGGGGGGCGTGTGTGTGTGTGGTGGGGTGTTGGGGGGGGGGGGATTTTTGTTGTTATTGTTGTTTTTGTTTGTTGTTGTTGCTTGGGTTTTTTGCTGTTGCTGGTTTGCTTGGTTTTTGTTTTTTGGTGTGTTTGTTTGTTTGTTTGTAGTTTGTGTTTTGTTGTTGTTGTTGCTGTTGTTTGGTTTGTTGTTTGTTTGTTTGTTTGTTTGTTTGTTTGTCTGTTTTTATTTTCTAACGTGATTCGCACCGGAAAACTCCATGGGTTGTGCTGTGCATTGTCTGTTTGAAAGGAAGGGTTGGTCCATCATCCAGAAAACGGCTGTTACTAAAAAAAAAAAAAAAGTCAAGACGCATGTTTGCTCATACATGTATATGACCTTACCTTACGGCAGTCGTATTCATAACGTTTGACTTAAAGAAGCACTGAAAGAAAAAAAAAATACCAGCACAATGCAAAGACATTTGCATCCTTCATATTTCACAGAAATGGATGCCCTTGCCTGATCAGTAGTCATCTCCTCAATATATTTGAGTCGGGAAAGCATTAGAAAAACTATCGCAATCTTGGCTCACCCCCGTGTCCTCACTCACTTCTCCGAGGATCAAGGCGATCCGTGAGTCATGGGTTTTCCTTTCACCCGCTTACAACTGTGTGCAGCGCCGCGCGCTTCACGGCAAAAGCTCGGCCGTTCCAGCAATTGCACAGTCGCTATGATCAATATGCTCGGTCCCTGGCCCCGTAATAGCATTTTCCGCACACATGTGCTGGCTTCAGACTCGTAGCGCCAGTACGGGCATGTGCATTTTTAATGCAAGCGGCGTCTTCTTGTGCTGTGTATTCGTAGGAATTCGCAGGTCAAAATATGTCGACACGCACGCACGTACACTCGACACACACACACACACACACACACACACACACAGAGAGAGAGAGAGAGAGAGAGAGAGAGAGAGAGATGCCGTCTTCTGCTCGATAATAGTCAGTGGAACCGACTGTCAATGTGATTCAGTTTCAGTCGCCGTCCGAATTATGAAAGTTTACATCGATGAGCTGTGTCAGGCTGGGTGGCTGGTCTGAGCCGCAGACTGAGTAAAGACTGTTGAAAGCTGAGCAGATTACACAGAGAAATGAAAACTGAACTGAATCAGTGTAGCGTAACTGACTTGACGATATAGTAGACATACAACTGAGCTGAAAACCGCCACAGTTTCGTCTGAACATCATGTATCACCATCAGCAGCCATTACCGCGTACTGAGTCTCTTGAAGTAGTCACAGACTAGCTTTACCGAGTCTTCGTTTTTGCATCTCGTACTAACTGCTTTTTAGTGTCAGCTTAGCCAAGACCGCTGTCTCGGCGGACTTACGCCGGTCCCAGTCAGTCTCTCGACCCCAGTACTAAACACGAGAGTTTTCGTAATCTGTGTTACGAGTGGAAGAGAAACAGACAAACTGAAATGTACGTGGCACGGTCGGACCGTCTGCGAAACACCGAAACACTCTGCTGGTCTGCTAAAAGTGAAAACAATCAAAGACTGTATGAATTCCCTTCTAGCATGCAACAGAGCGTAGCGGATACAGAGTCATGGGTATTAGGTCTCTAAGTGTATCGGTTGACTGACTCGACCTGATGACACCTCATCCACATCCACACAATTGATATGCGTCATGCACCAGCTCACTGATTCACGCACTTCCACAATGGAGGAGGAAAACTGAACTGTCCTGTTATAATGAATATACGGATGACTGCCATTGTCAGTCCACAGGAATGTCTGGAATTTCTGTTCTATTCTATTGGCCTACCGTAGGTAGGTTGTTTCCAATGATCATGGTGTTTCTCATTTGTTTGTCGAAGATTTATTTTTTAAATTGCAACCGATTTCTCAAAAGAATTTCTCGGATTGTTGTTGTAGTTGTTTGTTTGTTTGTTTTTTGTGTTTGTTGGTGGGTGTGTGTGTGTTGTGTGTGTGTGTTGTGGTGTGTGTGGTGTGGTTTTGATGTTGTAGGTGTAGCTTTTTAACAGTGAGAGTGCAGCTGGTATATATACAGACGGTATAGAACGTATGGCAGACATGTTAAAAATAGCATTATTATCTAATGAAATTTTGAACCACTCAGGACATGGCAGACATAGCAAGCTGTTGTTGTTGTTGTTGGTTGTTGTTGTTGGTTGTTGTTGTTGTTGTTGTTGTTGTTGTTGTTGTTGTTGTTGGTTGTTGTTGGTTGTTGTTGTCGTCGTCGTCGTCGTCGTCGTCGTCGTCGTTTGCTTCTTTAAAATTCCTGTGTGTTATTACAAAATCGACTACTCGACTGAAAAATTCTAACATGAAATAATGAACGAAACAAAGAAACAAGCAAAAAAAAAAAAACCCACAAAAAAACAAAGACAGAAACCAACAAAAAACCTCAGCAAATTTGTGTGTTTTGCACTGCTGCTTTCTCCGGTACATTTCTTCGGTATTTCATGTAACAAAATTTCTGAATGGCAGTTGTGTGTGTGTTTGTTTTCTTGCCTGAATGTCACTTGCGGGTGAGTGGGTGAATCACTCCCTGAGTCACGAATCAGTAAGTGGTCGATTGGAGCAACAGTCTTCGATATACTGAACCAGAATCCGCGTCAACGAGGTCTTCCTTCTTTTTTTTTTTTCTTCTTTTTTTCTTTTTTTTTCTTTTTTTTTTTCTTTCTTTTTTTGCAGATTTCTATGGTTTAGGAAAGAAGTTCTAGTATTCTTGTCTACATTAAGGACGTAAAACTCCCAAACACCCACCCACCCTCTGTGCCGGCTCGGCAAACAATTTCTAGTACATGTACTTCTAGTACTTCTCCTATAACAAAATAAAAAGGATTTTCTGAAGCTTAAAAAAAAGTCGTTTGTCGGGTACGAAAGAAATTTCTCCGAATAATGCTCTTGCCTGTCGGTTTAGAAAAGCGTTTCTGACACTATCATCTACAAGTTCAGAGAGGAATTTCTAACATTTTGTCGACCACTTTAGACAGGAATTTCCAAAACTCTTCACAACAGGTTCAGA
This sequence comes from Batillaria attramentaria, assembly GCA_018292915.2. Lineage (NCBI taxonomy): Eukaryota > Metazoa > Mollusca > Gastropoda > Batillariidae > Batillaria > Batillaria attramentaria. The sequence goes on from JACVVK020000075.1 coordinate 1,041,688, forward strand.
AGGAAATGTCAAGTACATGTATTTTGGTTTATCATTTTAGAGAACAGTTAGGAATTTCTTATACTTCCGTTCTTCGGTAGAGAGAGAGGAATTTCTAATACTCGCGTTTATTAGCCAAGGAAATAAATTTCTACAACTCTCCACCCCCGGGACAAAAGTTACAACACGTCTTCTGTTCTCCTTTTTGGCTTTCACGCCTTCCCGTTTTAATCTGAGGAGCCGCAAAAAATAATTTACAACCCAAGTTCTGTCTGTAAAGAGCCACCAAGGGGTAGCACGAAATGGCGCAAAGATATTTCAAGTGCTCGCAAGGGATCATAAAATTACCTCGAAGTACCATAACGACATTTGTCAAGTTTATGGCTCTGTGTTTGGCCTGGTCTAAACGACATTGAAACGAGAGCTCTCTATAGTCTCTTAGCGCTCCTTGTAAGTGTTCACTGTTTAAAAAAAATGACGAGGATATAATTATTTGCACTGGTTCGGCCAGAAACGAATTTGTCTTGATATCACAAAATCTGTCTGTTTTGGAGTACTGGGCCCGTATGTAAAACTCGAAGTTAATTTATCCCACAGCCACGGGCCAAACCCAGACTAGGACAAAAGAAACCCCAAAACAAAATTAAATCAAAAAGGAAGCGAAGAAAGAAAGAAAGACAAAGTCGGTCCTTCTATAACGGCATAGGCACCTTGCTGGAATGGACCCGCTTCCTGATTTAAAACAAAAAGCAACAGAAATTTAACCCTAGAGCTAGTTTAGTTCGAGGTTAGACTCTAACCCGGGGCTAAACTCCCTAACCCCGACTTTTACATGCGGGCCCTGGTGGGTGCGGGGGGGGGGGGGGGGGGGGGGGAGTAATAGCTTACTATATTTTTGTCTTACAGACTGAAGCAATTTCACGAAGAGGCCATTGACTTGCGTATCGTCTGTGTTTCCTGTGTCTATCTATAAATGTAGGCGAGAGGCCATCAGTGACAGGCTCGTGATGTACTGACGTCGTTATTTGAAGGTCATGCTCCTCGTTGGTCTGGCGTGCTTTGAGTGACGGGGAGTTGTTTGTAATCTGACCGAGTCAAAACACAAACCCACACCTTTCCTCATCCGAAAAAAAAATGGCGGTCAAATTGCCAGAGACTCAGGAGTATGCTTAAAGAATCTTGGATTTCTTTTGATTTCACCAGCATTTAATGAGTCCAAATGTGTTGTTGTTGTTGTTGTTGTTGTTGTTTGTGTTTTTGTTTGTTTTGTCGTTTGTGTGTTTGATTTTTATTTGGTTTGGTTTTTGTTGTTTTGTTTATTGTTTGTTGTTGTTGTCGGGTGTTACTGTTTGTTTGTTTGTTTGTTTGTTTGTTTGTTTTGTTTTTTGCTTGTTTCGGTTTTTGTTTTTTGTTTTTTTTTGCTTTTGTTTTTTGTTTGTTGTTGATGTTGATGATGTTCTTTGTTTTGTTTTTGTTTATTTTGTTTTTTGCTTGTTTTCTTTTTTGTTTTTCTTGTTCAGTATTGTTATTGTTGATTTTGGTTTTTGGTTTTAATTTTGTTTCCTTATCTACAGGTTGAATGAAAGTCGCTAATGACTCCCGGGTTTACTGATTAACATCTCTGCAACAAAATCGACTCAAGACAGCTGTAGACGCAGGTAGGTAAATTTAAATTCCATCTGAACACATTTCAGTTTAGACAGACTTTTCCTTGCCCCTGTTTCATATGTTGCACCGCAAAAGGCTTACATCTAGGGCTGCCTATCCGGGTTTTTTTTCTGTCGTATTTTTATGTTCAGGCTGTATTTTCTTTTATCAGTCTTTTTATGTATTTATTGTGTTGGCAGCTATTGTCATTTTGGGTTTGATGTGAGTGTGTTTATGTTTATGCGAGTGACTGTAAGTTACAGTAAGTTACAGAATGCACTGTGAGTGATGAGTGATTGCAAAGCAACTCGTTTAAACCACAACAAATTCCCAAAGTTTACACATATCAAGTTATGTTTATGGTTATGAGTAGCAGACATACAACGTCTGCCTACTGTGCTCCTCTCTTTTTTAATCAGTGGGTTTTGTTTTGTTTTGTTTTGTTTTGTTTTGTTTTGTTTTGTTTTGTTTTGTTTTGTTTTGTTTTGTTTTGTTTTGGTTTGGTTTTCGACTAACAAAAATTTTTCCAACCCGCATTCCGTCGTCAGCAAGTAGAACTGTTGCCAACCGCGTGCTCTTTCAGTACAAACGGCATGATCTCTATTTTAATGTCTCCCCTCGAATGACGAAGTCGATACGGGCTCAGGAAACAGAATCTGCGAGAAACAGGCTATAAAATCAGAGCCCTCGTCACGCCCGGCAAATTGCTGTGTGTTGTCAACGCCGCACACTCCCTCGTTTAATGGCCTCGACATCCAGTCTCGTGTCACACCAGTGTAGACTTATTGCAGGCTGTACCGTGGTGTTGATTACACGACTGTTTCGGAATGAGGTTTTGGGACGTACGGTGGGTAAATGTTATGGTTATGGAGAAATAAGTATAGTGGTTGGGGGTTAGTTTTGCGATGTGTAGTGACGGTTTCTGGGAAATGTAGGTAGGTGTTTATTTGCAGACAGACGTAAGTGATCAATATTGTTCAGTCCGATTGTACAATTCAATTCAAATAATTCGGTTCAGTTCAGTTCAATTCAATTCAATTCAATTTAGTTCAGTTCAATTCAATACAGTTCATTTCGTTTCAGTTCAGTTCAATTCAATGCAATTTTATTCGGTTCGGTTCGGTTCAGTTCGGTTCGGTTCGGTTCGGTTCAATTCAATCCTATTCAGTTCAGTTCAGTTCAGTTCAGTTCAGTTCATTTCACTTCAGCTCACTTCAGTTTAGCGCAGTTCAGTTCGATTCGTTGCAATTCAGTTCAGTTCAACTCTAGTGTGTGAGATGAAATGTAGCTCATATAAAAGTAAATGAAATAACAGAGACTGGCGTGACGGCAAAATAATTTTCTGATGACTGGAAAAAAAAAGAACGTGACTATACAAGAGCAGTGCTGTGGGCGAGGTTTTAAGAATGAAAACAATGGTACTATAATTTTATTATTATTATTATTATAGATCAAATCTGGAGGTTACCGGGAGGGGGGAAAAAGGTGGGGGGGGGGGTGGAGGGGGAAGGCAGGGGAGCAGGGGGGGGGGGAGAGAGAAGGGGGCGAAAGATATTTGGCTACGGTGTTTATTTTCTTCCTGCTCGTTGTCCACCTGTAGATCAACAATCAGGTTTGTTGTTGTTGTTGTTGTTGTTGTTTTAAATTGTGCTGGCCTTTCTCTGCTTGTCCCGTCTTTGATCTCACCCACGCGTGATGTAAAAGGGCGTTACTACTCCCAAACACCCACCAACCCACCCACCCACCCATCCCATCTTTTTTATTGTATTTAAAATTTGATGACATGACGCATGTCATGAATTTGACTGTACCTTATAAGTATCACTGCCAAACTTTGTCTGGTTAGCACCAGGTCTATCCTCCACCGTGACTGTTATTCGCCGCGTTTGCAGGAACTGCCGCGGTGGTGTACATCGCGGGTTTATTGCAAAGTAAGTGGCTGTCCGCAGTAATACGCACAAAAGGTTGCGAGTAAAACTAGAATTTTGATGGGGGCAAATAATTACGTGACACATGATCGCATTATGACTTTCATTTCTTTTGTCCTTGAGACTAAGTCACGCATACGGTATTGGATGTGCTTAAAGTTGTCTGTTTAGAGGAAACTCGTGAATTATGAATCCGTGATTATGCTATTTTCAGCCTGTTTTCATCATTTTCAGTTCCATAACAGCCATACTGACTGGCCGAGGGCTTCCGTGAAACCGCTGTTGTTTCAGAATTATTTGGTGACATGACTTGTGTTACAGCTCTCTCTCTCTCTCTCTCTCTCTCTCTCTCTCTCTCTCTCTCTCTCTCTCTCTGTATGTTTATGGTGTGTGTGTGTGTGTGTGTGTGTGTGTGTGTGTGTGTGTGTGTGTGTGTGTGTGTGTGTGTGTGTGTGTGTGTGTGTGTGTGAGTGCCTGCGTGCCGGTGAGTGAATGCGTCTGTCTGTCTGTCTGTCTGTCTGTCTGTCTGTCTGTCTGCCTGCCTGCCTGCCTGCCTGCCTGCCTGCCTGCCTGTCTGTCTGTCTGTCTGTCTGACTGCGTACACACCTAAGTGTCACCGCATGTTTGTTCACCCGTTCGTTCACCCGTCCGCCCCGGTTCGTCCACACTCTTCTTAACTCTCCTTTTTACCACGTCCTTCCCTCATCACTTTATTACCGCCCCTTTTCACCACAATGTTGACGTGGGTCCGCTAGAGGTCCTCCCAGTCTTCCGTCTACATTGATTTCACATTAGACAGTTTTCCTTAAAGGCGAGGCGAAGGCTGTCCGTGATTATTATTGCTTTCCGTGGTCAGCCCGCTCGCCAGTGACCGCTGGAGCTGAGACGGTGGTCAGTTTGGATGTAGACGGATGAGGTACCGGCGTCAATTGATTGACCAGCCTAATAAACTTAGGCCCGGGCTGGAAGTCAGTCGCCGGTTCCATGAATATCACTGCTCTGGCCAGCAACTGGTCTCAGTCGTGTCTTCAACTTATGAGGGGGGGGGGGGGGGGGGGGACCACAGCGGAATTAAATGTTTTAGGTCTGAAACAAATACTGAATTGTTGTATTGCGCTCAAGCAGTGTAACAACACTCGTACAATTTGAATCAGTGTTTGACCGCTCGCAGCATTGTAATCGCATTAAGAGCTGTATTAATCATTAAGATAGAGTATTTTGATATTTAGAATACGGGCATACTCACGAGCGAACTGTTTCAAAACATAAGTTGGTTTAAACAAAGATGGAATCCGTTTAACAACAACAACAACAACAACGTCAGTTGACAACAAAGTCAGTTGAGCTTACCCCCTCCCTCCCGTAGCTGAGGGACGCAGGTTAAAGTTTTACATCGCGGACATGTCAGAGATTTCAGGTTTGCTGCCCTACGGAACAAGTGGTCTCTGCTTTGGCAATGTTCAGATCACAAAATTCAACAATGAACGCAGTTCTAAATTCCGACACTTAAACTGCGGAGCTGATCCTTCGCACCACATGATAGTAATGCGTTCATGTCCAGGTCTCCGTAAGAGAATGCTTGTGATTCGCGTGAGCGTGCGTGTTAGATTCAGTTCACGGCGCTTTGAACGAATTCAAGAAATTGGGTACAGGGCCAACACAATGCACAGTTATCAATATCATGCAGTGTGGTCTATTTACCTCAAAACAAATGATTATTTGAATATATACGTGGGTAATTTTGTTACGCTGTGTTCTTCACACGAGCAAACGTATGATCCACCGCTTTCAAGTTATAAATATCAGACACCCCTTCCTCCCTCTTGTGACCCCCCCCCCCCATCCCTGCCTCCTCCTGTCTTCCATTCATTTTGTCCTCCCTTCAGTTCCTGTCATTCACCCCCTTCCTCATTTCCATCCATCATAGCGAGTGGCTTCCCCTTGAGTGATTAGTTACCTCCCCTGTTTTCTATCTCTGTCATGAATGGAACTCACCAGCGGTTTAGGTGTAAGTGCGTGTTGGGGCTGCGTTGTGTCTTACAGCGCAGGGAGCTAATGAAGATGGCGAGGGGAGTTTGTGGTGCTAATGCGATTCAAAAGGGATTTTTTTTTTAAACCATCTCTATGGTTGCACATACGACTGCTCTCAGGCAAGCCGCACAATTATCCCGACTAGAAGTCATAAGTCCGCAGTGGTGCTTCCTTCGTCCCGTCTTTGAAATCACGCTTGTGGGATGGAAAAGGACGTTAAACTTTGACATAAACAAACAAACAAACAAACAAACAGCAAGCCACCGGCATACCTCAAATATGAGTATGCACACTTATTTTCACATTAGTTTCGTTTCAAGTCGTCATTTCTTGGTGATTTTTTGTTGTTGTTTGTTTGTTGTTGTTGTTGTTGTTTTCCGTTGAAATAAAGCTCCTTTCTCACCACACAGACAAACTGAAATCTCGTGAAATTAATGGTATTACCGAGTGGGTGTTTTTGCGTTTTGTTTCTTGGTTGTTGTTGTTGTTGTTGTTGTTGTGTTGTCGTTGTTGTTGTTTTGTTGTTGTTGTCGTTGTCGTTCTTGTTATTGTTGTTGTTATTGTTTTGTTGTCGTTGTTGTTGTCGTTGTTGTGTTGTTGTTGTTGTTGTTTTGAATCTGTCCAATTAATTACAACGTAGGTGTCAAACAGCATCTGCAAAAATCGAAGTATTGGCAAGAAAAAAAAAATTCCGCCGTCTCCACTCACCCTCGCGTTACGGAGCGATGCTGTTAGGTATGTCGGCTAATCCGTCTTCTTGTCTTCCTCCCTCCGTTCTCGCGACGGAGGTTTTTTTTTTATGGCTGTTTTATGAGGCGACCTCTACCGGCTCTTATGTTCAACATTGTCCCCGGGGGTTTTTATGTTGGTGTGTGTCGGTGTACTTACAGTGACATGTAGATGCAATGACGAGAGGGGTTTGTTGGGGTTTAATGTTCATGTTATAGCTTGTGTTTACACTGACGGAGCATTCGTGATGGATTATGCTTTTTAGCTGTTTCGCAAAAGGGCGTGAGAGAGAGGGGGAGGGAGCGAGAGAGAGAGAGAGAGAGAGATGCGCAAACGGCTGCATTACAGACGAACATGTTCAGGGCCATTTCCTTTTGTTGTCGTGTCACTTACGTAAACATACCCATTGACACAACGTTTTTTGCACCAAGTAGTCTGTCTTTTACTGCGTGTTCTTCTCAAAATGCACGGCAACAAGAGAGAAGATACCCAAAACAGGTCACTGAACGAGGTCGTCTGGTTACGCTGTTGAGCAAAACCACAACGAGGGAGATAAAAAGGATGCATAAGTAGGGCGGATGGGGAAGGGAGTTGGAGGAGGGGGGGGGGGTGAGGAGGGGGCAGGAGGAGGGGGGGGGGGGTCGTCACTTCAACCAGCTGAAGTCTGAATTCTGAAAGTACACATCTGCTATCTGTTTCTACACTTTTTTCCCCTTTTTCTTTTTAAATCGGGAGTTTGCTATTATGTTCATGAAGGCGCAGCGTCTCCTGCATGTCCTAGGTTTATACTGCCCCCGTAGATCAGTTTGCATCAGTTGTCCAAAGTTACATTTTTGTTTTTATTTTTTGGTTTGTTCGTTTGTTTGTTTTTTTGACGAAGTGCACACTTAGCCGCGAATTAGTCTTTGTGGCTTGCGCGGAATGAAGCCCTAAAAACTCACTCACTCACTCTCAAAGTGCAGCAAGGCCTAATTTGAAGATACCCACCGTGGCCACCTAGGTAATAGGTCATTGGGCGAGATTCAAAGTAGTTTTTCACAAAGTCATAATGTTATTCTTGGACTCCACAGTCAAGCGTTAGCTTTTTCAGGACCATGCATGCATCCAGCGTTTGTGCAAGAAGCCCTTGCATACCTTTGCCAACCACACACCCAGACCCCAGGCGAGGACGCTGTTAGCAAACACCCACAACCCATGTTATCTCCGCTCTCACTGTGTGGCTGCTATGACAATTTTTTCCCCAATCAAAAATATTTTCCATAAAAGTGCTTATAATTATTTTTCAACCCATACCAAACTGTTTTTAAAACGGAAAGTGGCATAGTTAAAATGGAATTTGCCCGTTTCAGTCTCAAAGCCGCGCAGTATAAAAGACAGATTGGTAACCCGAGTATTCTCGAAATACATATGAGCAGTCGGCATACATTCACACGCACACACAGATCTCACCTGGTTTTGGTCAGTTCCCCGGGTTTTAGTCCAGGTAATTAGACATTCTTAATCTTCCGTGTAACCTGCCTCTCGTTAAACGTCGCCAGCTCTCAGCGCCGTTATCAAGGGGAGGCAATTACTTGGGACAGGTATAGGTGATAAGGGGGGAGACAAACGTTGTGACGAACGACCACTCTCTTTTATTATGTCCATCCTTAGCCTGGGGGTTGTCTGACCAGCGCAGTCGTCATGACCCGGACAGGATGGGGTCAGTTTTGGGGCAGGATCTTTATCTGGCCCTTTCTTGTAAAATATGGGTTCTTTCTTTGTCTTTGATACCGCGCCACTTGGAAGAGTTACCGGGAAGTCTTTGCCGTGGGACTCGGATGGGTTTATTATCAAATCGAGGTTCATTTCCGGTTTCTTTGGATTGAAAGAAAATGTTACGGTCATTGTCAGAGCAGATCTGATAGTCCTGGTGTTTGATGTGTTCACATCCTCTCTCTCTCTCTCTCTCTCTCTCTCTCTCTCTCTCTGTTTTGGCATATTTAAGTTTCTTCCTTCCTTGTGTGGAGTTTAAGGAAATAAGGGCAAATTGCTATCTTGATTAAGTCAGCGTGGTTTGAACCTGTCTGATTTGCCGATGCCATCATCTTTAGAGCTGTATTTTACGGTTGAGAAATTTTTGACGCTAACACCCCCCCCCCTCACCACCACCACCACCACCACCACCACCACCATCACCACCAACGCAAGCTCACCCACCTCCACCGTCCCATGTCTTTTTCTTTGTTACGTTCCCCGTTCTCCAGGAATGAGTTGGTTGCTTGGTTGCTTGGTTGGCTGGTTGGTTGACAGGTTGGTTGGTTGATTAGTTGATAGACTGGTTGGTTGGTTGGTTGGTTGGTTGGTCTGATGATAGATTGATGGGTTGGTTGGTTGTTTGGTATGTCGGTCGGTTGGTTGATAGATTGCTAGGTTGGTTGGTTGGTTCGTTCGTTGTATGTTTGCTTGCTTTGCTGGTGTGTTGGTTTGGCTCTACCGTACAAAGAAAACCCCATAAAAGCAGGCGGAAGTTTCCACAAACATGGCGTACCATCGAACGGACGGGGTGAATAACTCCGCACATCATCGTACACCGAGTACAGTCATATCATAACCGTCTCCATCTTCACGACCCCCCCCCCCCCCCCACCTCCTTTACCCTGTTACGTCGCTGCTCGTGCCATGATTGACAGGGGCACGCGAGCACCTGACGGCCAATCGTCTCCCCCCAATCTCTCCCCAGTCAGAAACCTCATCACAGATTGCAATTAGCGTTAGGAGAGTGGCCAGTGAACGATATGAACGTAGGGGGTTCATGGTAAATATGGCCAGGGCAACTTTTGTCGAGGTCTTATCTGCGATGGGCGTTCTTATCCAGGCATATTTCTACAGGCAAGTTTCCGTATCTGCGTAGCAACTGTGCAAGGTCGTGTTGGGGGCGACACTGAGAACATGTGTCCCAGTCGTGTGCCTTCAGTCCAAGCAGAGGGGTAAGTGGGTGGGTGTTTGGGGGTTTAACGTCCTTTTCCACCACATACGGGTGATATCAAAGACGGGGCAACGATGAAAAAGCCAGCACAAATATTTGGCCCCAGCCGGGATACGCACTCTCGACCCGAGCATTAAAAGTCCAACGCTCTACCATTCGGCCACCCCGGCTCCCCAAGAGGGGTGGCTGAAGATCAGACCTGCAAGTTATCGTCAGTGAGACTACATTGGATCAATTTTATCGACGTTTGGCTATTTTTGGTGTATGCCACAGTACCATTAACAAATTGAACAAGCGCTGACATACTTGGTCTGAGTCAGGCGTACTCGAAAGCGTCATCGTATTTGCAACTGGCTCCAGCAAAAGTCGCCCGCCCAATTTTCAAAATCAAAAAAACAAAAAAACAAAACCCGAAATAAAATGGTGGTAGGTCAAATTTAGCGACTTCCGTGAAAGTTTCAAGGCTGAAACGTGTTAAAACCGAGCATGTAATAGAATAATGCAGCGTCGACATGATTTCCCATGTCTCGCTTTACTGACCAGCCATGTTCTCAAAATGGCCGCTTTTCGACTGTAATATATGAGGCCTACACCAAGCTACGGAGATGATTCTCACATCGAACTAATCAGTAACGGTCAAATTTCGCGACTTTTGTGAAAGTTTCAAGGCTGACTGTAGCTCAGAAACATGTTACAAACGAGCATATAATACAAATAATTATCCAACGCCCACATGATTCCCATGTCTCGCTTTACCGGCCATGTCAGTTCTCAAAATGGCCAGGGGAACCGGGGTGGCCGAACTGTAGAGCGTTGGACTTCTAATGCTCGGGTCGTGAGTTCGTATCCCGGCTGGGGCCAAATATTTGTGCTGGCTTTTTCATCATTGCCCCGTCATTCTGTGATATCACCCGTATGTGGTGGAAAAGTACGTTAAACCCCAAACCACCCACCCACCTCTCAAAATGGCCGCTTTCGAACTGTAATATCTCAGGCCTACACCATGCTACCGAGATGATTCTTATATCAAAAGAAAGCTTATTTTCTGCACTTTTTCAGTGAAATGAGTAACTCCGTGTCGGTGCCCACAATCACCCTTTGTCCCCCTGTGTCATAGTGGAAGCCCATCACACGTATTAGCCTTAGTTAACGCCGCGGTTTGTTTGTTTCTAGGTTCAAGTTGTGTGCGCGCATGTGTGCCATCGTGTGTGTGTGTGTGTGTGTGTGTGTGTGTGTGTGTGTGTGTGTGTGTGTGTGTGTGTGTGTGTGTGTGTGTGTGTGTGTGTGTGTGTGTTCGTGAGTGCGTGCGTGCTCGTGAGTTCGTATCCCGGCTGGAGCCAAATATTTGTTCTCAGTGGCTTTCTCATCGTTGCCCCGTCTATGACATCAGCCGCAGGTGGTGGAAAAGGACGTTAAACCCCTGAAACACCCACCCACCCTCGTGCGTGCGTGCGTGAGTATGGTGACGAGGCTTTGCAACTGTCCAGTTATGAAAATCTAACCCTGATTTCGCAGATGTACAAAACGTGTCCGGCCAGAAAGGATAAGGCGTCAGCATACACTGAAGCTGACGGTAGGAAGGAGAGGGGGGGGGGGGGTATGCACGAGGGATGGGGAGTGGGGGAGGGGGTGGTGCATGGATAAGCTGTGATAAACCGCGTAGGGGGGTCAGTGGCAATGCGTCTGGTAATCAGTCACTGAGTACTGGGAGATTTGTCCGGAAATTCCTCGGAAATGGTCAGTCAGCCTGTACTGAGACCACCATCACACCATGTCCAGAGCTTTCTGATGGCTGTCAGATATCATGGGAATGGTCAAGTAATTGCCGTTAATATTTCTTGGCCGTCGCTTTACGAAATGTCGATAGGAGTTCAGCCAACGTGCAGATTTTTAGTAGTTACTGGTAGTTTTGTCTTCCACTGGCGAGTTCATTGTTTTTTTTTTTCTGTTTTTATTTTTTTCACACTATACGTGAACACATAGACAAAAAATGGATATTTACATAACAGAAACAGTTACACGCATTTAAACATACACAGCACAGCCCCCCGCCCCCCGCCCCCCCCAATCACACACACACCCTCCAACAAAATAGTACAACCAAGTATGTGGTGCATACATGAACCTGAGTCAACAGAGTTCATTGTTCTTAACTCATTTCCTACCAAGTCAGTTCAGTTGGGGTTGTGCACCAGTGGCCTCCAAAAAAAAAAAAAAAAAAAAAAAGCTCGCTCTTATTGCAGCAAACACGAGTATAATCAACGCTCCCCCCTCCGCGCTTACCCCCCCCCCCCCCCCCCAGCCAAATTTAAATCCACGCAGAAATAAATTAATTATGATTGTTTATGACTGAGGCCACTGCTGCCGGCACAACTGACCCCAAACTTACTTGGTAGAAACTGGATTTTTACTGGGAAAAAAGAGCTTGTTTCAAGAGTCATGCAGTCATAAAGAGAGAGAGAGCATCGCGCGGAGTTTTGAGGCACAATTATTAATAACCCTTCAACGTTTCCTGTCGAATTGCGCTCGATTACGTGCTGAGCTTTTAAATTCAGGCAGTGAGACTATGTTAAGACCGTGTGTGGGTCAGTGATGAATCAGTAGTTGATGAGGGGAGGGGGGACGGGGAGTATGAGCCTTGCCATGACACCTGAGACCCTGAAATATTTATTCATAAACCTGCCGTAAGCGACAGGTACTTTGCATGGGTCGCCATGCTTGTGAACATGAACTCTCTCTCTCTCTCTCTCTCTCTCTCTCTCTCTCTCTCTCTCTCTCTCTCACACACACACACACACACACACACACACAGGAACTCAGGCAGAGAGAGAGAGGGAGAGAGAGAGAATCGACGAGCTGAACTTGCCCCGAAGCGATTTGCAGGTCAATCAATTTGACTGACAGAAAGGCCGTCTGCATTTTGCATTGTGTCACTTTTGCGGACGGCAATACCTGTCTGTGCGTCCGCGCCTGCATAATGAAACAGCTTTCTTGGTAAAGAGACCATCACTGCCAAAGACCTTATGGGTCTTCTTCCTCCTACAACACCCGGCTACCTGTGAACGGCGATCACCTGCAAGCGTAATACGGCCGCCTGTCAGTCCTGGTCGCTTCATACAGGTTTGGCCGTTTCCCTTAAAAGAGATCATAATATTTAGTGTCGGAGAAGCTGTGACACTAAATGTATTCAAATTGGCCTCGGGGCTCCGCTCCGATTGTGTGTCATCTGGATATTTGCAAGTTTGATCGTTTCTTTTGTCTGAGATGATGACAGCTGATGTATGGCGGCGGAGAGTGCATATTGTTGCATTGTCACGATCACATTTGTTGCGCATAGTAACACAGTTTGTGTGTGTGTGTGTGTGTGTGTGTGTGTGTGTGTGTGTGTGTGTGTGTGCATAAGAATCTGAGGCAGGGTCTGAGGCAGGGTCTGAGGCAGGGATGGACGAAGTGTTGTGGGGGACAAGGGTGGGGGTGAGGGGAGAGGGGGAGGGATGAGCTTGTAGGGTTGTGTGCGTCGCTGTTGCTGTTGCCAGTACTGCTGTTTTTCCCCAATTCAGTCATTCAGTCAATCAATCAATCAATCAATCAGTCAATCAGTCAGTCAATCAATCAGTCAGTCAATCAATCAATCAGTCAGTCAGTCAGCTCAATCAGTGAAACCACCCACACAACACATGCAACACGCAACCACGCGTGACCTCTTTCAGGAACATTCTCAGAAAATCATTCCCACAGTTAACGCCCTTTCTGAATGCTATGAATGCTATCTACATACCCCCCCGCTCCCACTCCTCTATATAAAGTTCACCTTCGCAATACTCCCACCCGCTCTTGATAAACTGCAACAGCTGAGACGTACGATTACACCACCGGTTGATCCGAAGTTACGCGTAAGGATTTTTTTCTTTGGAGGGGGGGGGGGGGGGTCGGGGATGGGGACGGGCGGAGACGGGGGGGGGGGGGGCTTTCTCGCCGAATAAACATATACGCTACCTTCTCCAGTTTTGACAAGTATGCAAGTCTGTCATGACAATATGTTTTCGCAAGTTTTTTTTATGATTTTCGCGGAGAAGTCTGTCCCCTCCTGTAGAGAGCCCCAGCTGCGAGCGAGATGCATTGCCAGTCATAAACTCAAAATCCATATTTCGGGAGGTTCTGTCCGGGGGAGGGTGAAGGAGCGGGAGATTCTTGACACCTGTCTCGAAGGATATGTTGTGTTTTTCTTGGCCCATTTTTTGTTGGTGCAACATTGGATGCAGCTGAAGTGATATTTGTTTTGCTTTCCGAAGGTGATTGTTTGGATTTGGAGGTGTCTCGATTGAGTAAGTCTGTAAGATATTGCTTCAGTGTACGTCAGCGTCACTGACGTCTAATAATAATAATAATGAGGATTTGTCTGGCGCCCAACCTCCTGCTGGAGCTCTGGGCGCCTCACAATAGTAGGGTGGCAATACATACACATGAAATACGTCACATTACATACACATGAAATACACGTCACATACACGTTACATACACACAGCTATGATACAGCCTAACACGACATCCTAAAATGATGGTAACAGTGATGATAGAGAAGTTAGTCTGTATAATACTGCCGGAAGAAATGAGACTTCAAAGCGTCTAAAAGAAAGTTGCACCGATGACGGTTGTCAGTACAGCGTCTTGGATCGACTAGATTTGGACGATTGCAGACGAGTGTACACTGAAAACAACCGAACCGAGAGACTCAATGTGTGAGTGTTTGACAGCTTAACGTCCTTTTCCACCACGTATGGGTGATATCAATAACGCGGCAACGGGGGGAAAAGGCCAGCCGGGATTCGAACTCACGACCTGAGCATTGAAAGTCCACCTACTCAAGAGCCGGAGATTGAAAACCTACCCCAAATTAACGCAAGACCAAAACTTTCAACTAAACTTTGGCGGTCGGTGGTCTAGTTGTGACTGAAGACTTCGTCACCAATGCGGCAGGTCAGATTCGAGTCCCACTTAGGCCCCAAAAACCTTTTCTCTCTCGTACGTGTCACCGTTCATTCGACTGTTGCGAACCTATTGGTCAAAAGTTTTGCGGGCAACTGTAAATGTATGTAAACATTGATACATGCTGTTGTCTAGGGTGGGTGGGTATTTGAGGGTTTAACGTCCTTTTCCACCACATACGGGTGATAGCAAAGACGGGGCAACGATGAAAAAGCGAGCAGAAATATCTGGTTCCAGCCGGGATACGAACTCAAGACCCGGGAACTGGAAGTCCAACGCTCTACCATTCGGCCACCGCGGCTCCCCTGCTGTTGTCTATGTTGTGCATCATTTGTGAAACCTGATAGTATAATTTTAATCTCGTGAGATATTGGTTTTCATGTATCCTCCATATACCACAAAAAGGGGCAAAAGGAAATAATAAATCTTGAATCTTGAGTCTCGTGTGCCAGACGTACAATAATACAAAAGGTGACGCGGGGTGGAGCTTTTCCCAGCGCGAAAGGGCGACATGAAGACGAAATGTCCTATGCTGATCAGTCAGACCTGACCGCGTTATTCTCTTGTAAACGTGCCTGAATAGCTCTTTAAATAGCTTTTATAAATGTTCCTTTTAACGCGTTTTCTAAGGTTCTTTCATTTATTTTTTTCTGCTGCATGCAAACAATGCTTAACCCTTTCTGTACTGACGCTATCATCATACACGGTCGGTGGTCTAGTGGTTAAGAGACTTGTCACCAATGCGAGAGGTCAGTCAGGGGTTCGAGTCCCACTCGGGGCAAAGAAAGTTTCCTTCTCGTATGTGGCACCGTTCATTCGGGCAGATAGTCGGGGGTTCTCTCCGGGTACGCCGGCTTCCTCCCCCTCTGCTTTGGAAATGTTCAGCCCACCAAATCTGAAAAATAAATGCAATTCTAAATTCCGAAATTTAAATAGCTGAGCTGACCCTTCGCACCACGTGATTGTAACGTGTTTATGTCCCAGTGTGTGAGAGAATGCGTGTGATTCACGTGAGCATGCGTGTTGGGTTCAGTTTGCGGCGCTTTGAATCGATTCATGAAATTGGGTAAAGTGCCTATACATGATTTATTATTATTATTATTATTATTATTATTATTATTATTATTATTATTATTATACGTCTGACACCAGCCGCCTGGATCCCGTGGTGACCTTATGTGGTGGAAAAGGACGTTAAACTCCCAAACACCCCACCCCACCCCGTGGTGACATTGCTCCATGTTGGCCAAATGGTTTTATTACCAGAAGTTTACTTAGATGATCAGACGTTTACTTAGATGTTGTACTAGTTCACTTTGACGCAACCTTCAGCGGGTTGCCAAGGAAACCTGACAGAAGACATGTTGGAAAGGGAGGTAAAACGTCAACAAACTGTCACGACTACGGTCTTTGCTCGGGTAGAATGAGTTAATATATTGGTTTGTTTTTCATTTCAATGCCATTTGACACCGCGGCAGTGTGTCCAGGTCATTACCACAAAAAAGTGCAATTCTTGCCTGTATTTATATAAGGCATTAACAGCGTCCCCCTCCTACTGCATACCCAAACAGCGACATTTCCGACTGCGAGACACAATTCTGTTGCAATATGCTTTCACAGGAAACAAAAGCCTTTCAGGGTTGTTTCCAAGGCAACATTGACAACGAAACAAAAATTGTTAATATGTCCTGTGGAGGCGTTTGATTAAAGCTTTTAATTTCACAACCGGACCGTTGGTTTTGTGAAAGGGCTTGTATGAATAATGGAACGGTGATCGTGTGACGGTGACATCTGAAGCACTAGAAACAGCAGTAACTTTGTAGTTGTGGCGTTTATGTGTTTTGTCAGTGGGCAAGTTGTTCAAAAGGGCAATGACGGGCGAGGAACAGTTTGTGTTGAGCAGTTTAGAAATGTCGTCTGCTGTTGAAAACTTTTTTTTTTCTAGTTTTGTTTTGGTGTAGTTAAGTTTTCGCTTTGTAACTGGAATGGTTCAGTGTGGTCAGGATGTGGGGGGATGGCCCTGTGTGTGTGTGTGTGTGTGTGTGTGTGTGTGTGTGTGTGTGTGTGTGTGTCTGTGTGTGTGTGTCTGTGTGTGTGTGTGCGTGCGTGCGTGCGTGCGTGCGTGTGTGTGCGCGCGCGCGCGCGCGCGCGTGTGTGTGTGTGTGTGTGTGTGTGTGTGTGTGTGTGTGTGTGTGTGTGTGTGTGTGTGAAACAAAAAAAGCCCAACACATAAAAGCCCAACACAGTACAGAAAAACTCATCCATGAGTTGTAATGTCACCTGAAACCAGTATGTTGGTAGCGGTGACGTGTGTGTGTGTGTGTGTGTGTGTGTGTGTGTGTGTGTGTGTGTGTGTGTGTGTGTGTGTGTGTTTTGAGATGTGAACTTTACCTATCCTTCGTAAAACGAAGAATATTTGGTTCAATACCGAACATTCTTGAATTCAGATAATGATCACTCAAATACCACACCATTGTGGACAAGTACGATTGAAAAGACTGCGCGTGCGTGCGTTTATGTGTCTATGCCACCAACGAATACCCCACTCACAGAATAACGTAAACACCCAAACATTTAATCTTCCGTTATCTGTCTTGTTCTTCCCTTGCACACTGACAAAGCTTTTCTGGTGGTTAAATCCACGGACTACGACTGAAACCGTCAGACGCCATCAGGACTTTGTACTGAGCGTCTTGCCCTTTATTTTATTTGTCAGAACAGGTGGTTAATCCAGCTCAGTTTGGCTTCCACTCCGCGGGCGCACTATTTTTGAACGCACGCCCCCTTCCAGACTACACTCATCATCAAAGATAAGGCACAGTGGGGCTTTTTGCCCCCGGAATCAAAGAAGAGATCAATCAGCGGTTTGACAGGCAAATTTATATTGTCCTTTCCAGCCCTGGCACCTGAACTTAGCCGGGCAAGACTTTGTTTCGTCTGTCGATGTTTTCGTGTTTAGCTACGGCTGGCTTTGGCGGCTAAGCGTGTGTTTCTGCCTTTTTAGGGGGCCGACTGGACGGGTATGTTGTCGGTTCGCATGTTTCCAGTACGTGCTGTGGCCATGTCTCGATCATGTCACAGTGCATATTAGTTTAAGTGCATGATACAAGCAGGGCATACGTACTATTACTAATAAAATAATGCCCCCGATCTCGAGCATTGGATGCAGAGGGGGAGCCGGGATAGCCGAATGGCAGAGCGTTGGACTTTCAATGCTCGGGTCGTGAGTTCGAATCCCGGCTGGGGCAAAATATTTATGCTGGCCTTTTCTCGTTGCCCCGTCTTTGATATCACTCAAAGGTGGTGGAAAAGGATGTTAAACTCCAAAACACCCACCCACTCACCCACCCCTGGATGCAGAGATTGTATAACCTCAGATCTCTCGCACTGGATGCAGGAATTGTATAACCCTAGATTTCTTGCGTTGGATGCAGGGATTATATAACTCTAGATCTCTCTCATTGGATGCAGGGGTTGTATATCCCCAGATCTGTCTCATTTGATACACAATTACATAACCCCCCGATCTCTGGCATTGGATTCAGGGATTGTATATCCCCAGATCTCTCGCGCTGGATGCAAGGGTTGTATAACCCCAGATCTCTCGAATTGGATGCAGGGGTTGTATAACCCCAAAGCCTTTACACTGGATGCAGGGATGATAGAACCCCAGATCTCTCGACCTAATGGATGCAGGAGTTGTGTAGCCCCAGATCTGTCGCATTCAGTGGATGCAGGGATTTTATAACCCCAAATCTCTCGTACTGGATGCAGGAATTATATAACCCTAGATCTGGATGCCGGGATTATATGACCCCAGATCACTGGCATTTGATTCAGGTTTTTGTATAACCACTACTCAAACGACAGCCAAAGAAAAGTAGCAGTTTAAAACGTTGGATGCCACACCGTGTACGTTTTATTCGTGTTTCACTCATCCACCATGGTGTCAAATCATGCAGCAGTTTATTTTTTTCTTTCTGGGTCACCTGGTCACACGAGTCCTCCAATCACCAGCTGCGTCAGTGCGTTGAAATAATCACATTGAGAAATGCCCCCCTAATCCTGCTACAATCTCTCTTTGATCCCTGGGTGTGGGTCCCCAAGATAGGAATGTGATTCACTAACGCCTGGAGGTGTCGGCGGGAGGTGGTTCCATTGATTCATCGGCCATTGATCGAGCAGGTGGGCAGGTCGGGAAGGTCACGTGCTCCGTGTTTTATCATGGCGCCGGTGTGTGAAACGCTTTCGCTTTTGGTCCAGGGTGATTTTTGCAATCTTGCACCTTCGCCTGTGTTGTTAGGGTCTGCGCTTTTATTTTTGCTGAGAGGGGCAGTGTGTCACCGACTTGTATAAATGTGTGTTGGTTCCATTTTGCTGGTCGGCAGATTGCTGTTTTGGAAGGCACTGTTGCCATGCCGATAACACCTTACAGTTATCTAAAACACGATGTCTTACTGAGTGATATCGACTCCACGAGCCGGTGCTGTTTTACGTCCAAATTTGCTCTCCAGGCTTGTGTTTGTAAGTCAACGAATGAGAGGCAGCTGTCATACTGTTTTCTGTCTCTCTTTTTCCACCAGCCAAGATGATGACTTCATAGTGACGTCAGTATCAGACTGTATATATGACGCAATGCAGATGACGTCAAGCGAAAGAACAACGAAAACCTTTCAAAATTTGGCTCTTAGTTACATCACTTGGCATTGAGAATGGCTGGGGGAGATGGGATAGACGAATGGTAGAGTGTAACGTACGTTGACTCTCAATGCTCGGGTCGCGAGTTTGAATCCCGGCTGGGGTCAAATATTTGTACTGGCCTCAGTTGTTTCTCGTTGCCCCGTCTTTGATATCACCCCTACATGGTGGATAAGGGCGTTAAACTCCCAAACACCCACCCTCGAATGGCTGGTTTGACATGAAATTTTTTATGTAAAAAACAGCAACCCAAGAGTTGACTTGATTTTAGTCAAACTTACCGTCTAGTCTTCAGTAATTTTCAGTGACGTCATGTCTGAATCCAGACACCAGACAAAATTAATGTTGTCTTATCTGCCTTTAAGATCATTTCACTGTTCGCTCCACCCTTTTTTCACCGATTGTACAGAACTGTCCAGTTGTAGCGAAGCGCAACACAAATATTGATGTGTGAAATCACGCAACACAAGCTTTTGTGTCAAGGTTGCGAAAAGTTTCCCGTCAATACTTTCACGTCAGCACTCTTCTACAGAAACCCCATTTTCTGCTCCACTGGATCGAACAAAAACCCCGTCCACCACGGTTTCATTTTCGATCAGTCGACAATTTTTGCAGTAAGTGTTTTCTGCACCATCAGCTTTAGCGGCACCTTTTCCAGGGCTGTTCCAGGTACCCCCCTCGGAGGAATTTCTTCTGATCTGCGCTCCCTCCATCAGCGTGGCCGACATTTTGTCGAAGTTTTGTTCCGTCCCCTGTTTCCTGGGTGTCCAGGCGTGGTGCAGGTGTGTTTTGTCAGACAAACGCGGCCATTTTGCACCTTAATGGACATTTCAAGTCGATCAATCAGACTATGCATTGATCTTGTATTTTGCCAGGAGTTTTGTACCGCCCGCTGCAAAAAGAGAAGGGGGAGCACTCTGTGTTGTTGTTGGGGTTGAGTGAAAATTATGGAACGGGTAAATGTGCGGAAAGAAAGCAAGGGGGTTTAGCTGGTGCCACGGGGGGATAATAATCGCTGGCGACAAGAGATAACCTTTGGTATATTAATGTTCGGCCTTGTTGTTGTTTGAGTTACAAGTCTGTCACGCAAGTTTTGAGTGGTGTTGGACAATGGCCCGACGAGATTCTGTGCTGACAAATACTTGCCGGTATTGTATGCAGCTTTGCTTCCGTGTTAGTGTAGTTTTTAAGTAGACGTCGTAAACCAGCTTCGTGTTTTCCTCAAAGCTTTTCACACAGCTTGTATCAAGGGCGGGTTTAGGCAGTGAAGGAAGTAGTTATTGTTGAGTTTGGAGAATCTCTCTCTCTCTCTCTCTCTCTCTCTGTCAGCCGCGAATTAGTCTTTTTGGCTTGCGCGGCTTTAAGCCCTGAAAACTCTCTCTCTCTCTCTCTCTCTCTCTCTCTCTCTCTCTCTCTCTTGGGAGCCGGGATAGCCGAATGGTAGAGCGTTGGACTCTCAATGTTCGGGTCGTCAGTTCGAATCCCGGCTGGGGCCAAATATTTGTGCTGGGCTTTTTCTTGTTGCCCTGTCTTTGATATCACCCTTACGAGGTGGAAAAGGACGTTAAACTCCTAAACACCCACCCACTTACCCCCCCCCCTCTCTCTCTCTCTCTCTCTCTCTCTCACACACACACACACACACACACACACACACACACACACACACACACACACACACACACACACACACACTGACATACGCACGCACGCACGCACGCACCACAAGTTGAACGAGGTCTGAAATATTCATTACTTTAATCCGACCTCACGGGCCGACACGCTTTCCACTGATACATTCAATCAAAGCACTTTCACACAGTACGCCGAGTGCTGAATTGAATCAGTATCCTTTGTTTCACCCTCTATTTATACTTTCCACAACACCTCGTTAAACAGGCCAATTCCATCCTAATGTTTTGAAACAGTTTCGGCTCGTGATGTGAGGGAGTGAAATCGGTCATTTTGGACAGCAAAGCCTGACTATGATTTAAGGAGGAGTTTCACTGAGTCAGACTGAAGTACCGAACCTCGCATATTTCCGAAAGTGCCTTGGTTCTCTCTCTCTCTCTCTCTCTCTCTCTCTCTCTCTCTCTTACATTCCTTTATAACCTTTTGATTCACGTGTCTGATGCTTATCAGTATCTTACCCTAGTTTCTTTTCCTCCTCCCTTTGGATAATATACATTATACAACACCCATGCAGTGCTGGTACATGTATATGGATTCTTATTATATAATTATATGTGTATGACTAGGGAAATAGCTTAGCTTCTGTAATATCAGCTGCAATCGTGATTGTGAGTGGGTGCGCGTGCGTCGCCCGGCCCGCTCTTTGCTTCATTATTATCACCCTTTGTGTTTGTTGTTGTTGTCTTCATGAGTGTACTTTTCATCCTTTGTAGTTGTAGCAACGGCAAGTTGTAATACTGGTTTGCGGACCAAAAACTTCCACCGTTGGAAAATAAAGGTTCATTTCATTTCATTTCTGCTTCAACTGATGCTGCCGCTACTGCTACTACTGCTATTACTACTGCTACTACTACTGCTGCTACTGCTACTACTACTGCTGTTACCGTACTACTACTACTGCTACTACTTCTACTACTACTACTACTGCTGCTACTACTACTACTACTACTACTGCTACTGCTACTACTACCGCTACTACTACTACTACTACTGCTGCTGCTTCTACTACTACTACTACTACTGCTGCTGCTTCTACTACTACTACTACTGCTACTGCTACTGCTACTACTACTGCTACTGCTACTGCTACTACTACTGCTGCTGCTTCTACTACTGCTACTGCTACTACTACTGCTACTGCTACTGCTACTACTACTGCTACTGCTACTACTACTGCTACTGCTACTGCTACTACTACTGCTGCTGCTACTACTGCTACTGCTACTACTACTACTACTACTACTCCGCGTACCAAATGGAATCTCCTGCTCTTCAAGCTACGCTGGCCGTTAAAAATCAATTGATTCAACCCCTGTAAATTTAAACGTCTGGTAAAACGACCATCCCACACGTCTGGGGGAGAAAAGGGTTTTAATTTCCCAGTCTGTCTGCATTATTTTTACGGCGTGGCAAGCCCCGTTCGCTATGGTAACTTCACGTATCTTGGCAATGCACCCGCTTGTCGATAGCCGCAAACCCGGGGTTGGTTCGTGCCTGGAGTGGAGGAGAGTCAGTTAAATCTTGCATCAATCAATAGGGCAGACTTCACCCCCCCCCCCTTCACCCCTCCCCCCCCCCCTTTCCCCCTTGTGTCCAATCTGGAGAAGCAACGCTTCCAGTTTGACACGTTGGGAAATTTCTTTTATCAGCTGAAACGGCTGACCTGGCGTAGAAAATGCCAGTGCAGGCAAAGTCTGAACGAAAGAAATACATTATGTTTAGCTGCTGTTTCATTCGTGTGTTGTATTGAGTTTTTCATCCTTGTGTGTGTGTGTGTGTGTGTGTGTGTGTGTGTGTGTGTGTGTGTGTGTGTGTGTGTGTGTGTGTGTGCCATCGTGTGTGTGTTTGTGTGTGCCATCGTGTGTGTGTGTGTGTGTGTGTGTGTGTGTGTGTGTGTGTGTGTGTACACAAAACAAACAAACAACTATACAAAATGATCGAACATACTTAAAACTGGAACAGAGAGAGAGAGACGGCGGGGGGGGGGGGGGGGGTACGCATGCACAGCGGACACACACACACGCGCACACACACGTACACACACACACACACACACACACACACACACCATGAAAAGATCAGTTGACAACCCTTCCAACAAAACAAAACACAACGCAGTACTTGCCCCATTTCCACAGCTATAATGGGGCCTTTACAGCTATGCGAAATAAAACACAAGAAACAGCAAACGAGAATAAACGAGCAAAAACGAGAGCCGCGCGTCAGAAATGATACAGCGCTTTTACACACGCTTCCGCATGTAAACAGACAATACTCCGACAGTTTTCCCCCCCCCCCCCCCCCCCCGATGCTCTCGTAAGAATGTAGTGCCAAGACCTTGTGCAGATTTGGAAATATCCGGCCCCGCTACCAGGTCGAGAAAAAAAACATCGCAGTCTGCTACCTTACATTCATGCTGTCATACCGCCATCATGCTTCGCTTCATCAATAACTATTCTTCCTTCATCCTCGCCCGAGACTGAAGAGGTTGTGCAAGGGAGGCAATTTTCCGCTTGTCATTAGGGGGAAGGGTGAGAAGCAATTTTTTCTTTGCACAGTGCATCTCCTTTGTAAAGATTACGCACTTACAGCCAGTGCAGGAATATCTCTTTTCGACACTGAGAATCAAGCTGGCGCTCGCAAAATGGGCGCAAGAAATGTTACGCGTCCCTCCTTTCTGAACGCATTTAGTGATCAATATGGACGTTATCATTTTTATCTCCAGGATAAGATTAATCGTAAATTCAGAAACTGGAGTGAATATTTTGTGCTGTGGAATTGTGTATGGTGATATTTGCATTTCTTTTTCTGAAGATTTTCTTGGAGATGTGATTGTATTCGCCATGAACAAATTCTTTTGAAAGGGTTAATGGTAATCAGAATGCACATTAACACATTGCTTACGGGATACAACCCGACAGTATCGTGATGTAATACATTCTGTTTCTCTGTCTTTATTAGGGGGCAGACGTGTCGTTCCCATCACTCATTCCTAGGAATGTGTTTTGTCTGGGAATGTGTATCTGGTGACACATCTTTGTCTGTCTGTTGGCTTGTTACATAAGCGATGTCGGAGATAAAACTGCCAAGAAGGACAAAAATGATCGAGGATGACATTATTTCCTACAAAAACTTGAAATGTACAAAGGAGAATCCTCTATCCCTCCCCCCTCCTCTATCCCACCCCCACCCCTCCTCTCCTCAAGAAAAGAATAACACATAGCCGTGTGTCGTCTTGAGTATATTTCGCTGGTAAGAATTAATGGATTTTTGTTCAGGAATTGATATTTGTGTTTGGGTGTTGTTGTTGTTGTAGTTGTTGTTGTTGTTGTTGTTGTTTGGTTGTTCTTTCCAATATTGCTTGCTTGTTTACTTTCCTGTTAGCTGCGCAGAGTGCACAATTTCCCATCATTTCAATGTCATTTTGTTCATCTCTGGAATCAGGAATCGTTACAAGTCCAATTAGTGTGCTCTGCATCATGTTTCATTCTTCAAGAAATTCTATTGCCCCCCAGATCATTCCACTGCTTGTCTGTCTGACAACCTGTCATGTGCCATTGTTCACGGATTGCCCTTTGACCGTGTTAATCAAAGATGCTAGTTTTCGTAACAGCAAAACTAGCTTGTCAGTAATAGCCACATCTCAACAGCGGCTCTTTGAAGTAACCTTTCCCGCTTTTTGTCGTGAGCAGTGTTTTTGTTTTTGATCAGTGACCGAGCCTCTCTTCGCCGCGGTTTAATGCCTCTCTTTGCTGTGTTTCTGAACTGATTCGGTTGAGTGGCTACACAAGGCACGTTCTGAGTAGAGTCACCTGGTTAAGGATCCGTGCTTGTTGCTTCTGGGACACAAATGTTGCCTTATTACCAGGCATGTTTAATTGGGTGTTTGGAGTTCGCTTGCCTGGCCACGATAGCTGTTTTCTTTCTGAACTAGCACACGTACATGCCCGTGAAAACTGCTGCCGTGATTTTCTTTTGAATATCTTGGGCTGGAGTGTGTTTCAAAGTGGCCGGTATGGGGAACTCGTCAGCTTTGATTTCTGTAGTCAGTATAGAGATCATGGTGGGCTGGCTGCATGCCAGGACAGGACTGAGAATATCGTCTGCTGAAATAATGTACAGTATATAAAAAGACGCGCCACTGAGATTGATCCAGAATTCACTGGGCCTCTCGTACTAAGACATACAAATGTGGCAATATGTTTAAATACCCGTCGAACACAAGTTGAGAAACTGACATGGCACTAACACATAGCGACGGAGGGGAGCGAATACTGAACCTGCCCAAATAAACTATTTTTTTCAAGACATGTACTGCCTTTTGCCAGGAGCCCAGCCGGTTAAGATGTTTTATATCTTAAATTATTCATATTTGTAGACGCTTCCTCGCTGACACCTGTCCAACATCCTCTGTCACTATCCTTGCACATAAACACCAAAATCACACACACACACACACACACACACACACACACACACACACACACACACACACACACACACACACACACACACACACCTCGTTTTAATTTCATAGTTCTTTGAGGATGACCCCAATCACTCTTGCGGCGTGGACGTAAAGCACTGAACTGTATGGAGAGGAAGAAGAAGAAGTCCAGAAACAGCTGGGTTGTGTCGTGCAGCTGTTGCGCTGTCCTCAGAGAAATGGAAAGACAAGACAAAACGTGAACAATGGTATGGTACCACCCAAACAAACAACTACTGCGCACTGACTATGTTCAGCTAGGCTGTTCAGTTAGGGTACCTCAGCTGTTTCCCCATAACCTGCCAGGTCGGACCGTCGGCATATCAGTCATGTGGAGAAAACGTTAATTAAACACCAGCTAACCGACAACAACTACAAGAGTGCTACCTACAGCCACCCCCCTCCCGCAATTCCTCCCCCTTTTCAAGTAACCCAACCCCCCTCCTCCTCTCCAATACTCGTTATTAACTATTTCCATAAATCCTCACACGCCAGACGGCTATAAATTGGTACCCATCAATATTTACTCTGGCTCGCTTACAGACCCTGCGATCGCACAACTTCTCGAGAGCTTTACTTCGCTTCCAGTTCGCAAAGTCCCCGGCATAACTGAAATTGCGTTCATATTTGTCCGCGGCCCTCAAGTAAGGAACACTTAAAGTAATTTCCAAGGAAAACAAACTCGGTGCTATCGGACAAGAACAGAAGTGTGGAAGGGAGCAGCGGTGTGATCTGGGCTGCTGGCTTACGTTTCGCCATTTTCAACTCTACTCGGGACCAGGATGGGTTCTTCGTTTCGCGGTGTCAAGAAGTTAAGTAGTCAGTGTTGCCGCCTTTTGCGTCCATTCACTTCGGATCGCACTGGTACACCAGAGAACGCATGCGTGTTCTGATACTTTGATACAACATGAAAATTACGTCGGGGCGGTCGGTGGTCTAGTGGTAAAGAGAACTTGTCACCAATGCCACAGGTTAGGTTCGAGTTCGACTCGGGTTAAAGAACTTTTTTTTTTTCTCGCACGTGACATCGTTCGTCGGGAGCGTCTCTCCGGGTACTCCGGCTTCCTCTCCCACAGCTGTTGAAATGTTCAGCCCACAAAAATTGAAAATAAATGCAATTCTAAATTCCGAAACTTAAATTCAGCTGACCCTCCGACCACTGACGTGATTGTAATGTGTTCATTTCCAATGTGTGAGAGAATGCGTGTGATTCACGTGAGCATGTGTCTGTTGGGTTCAGTTCAAGAAATTGGGTAAAGCGACTACACAATTCACGGTTATTAGTTATTATACAACATGGAAATTGCATCATAGAAAAAGACGCACCCCCAAAGTTGCACCCCTGAAGTGGGTGAGTTTTAGTTGCCTTGCCTTTCGGCCCATGCATAGCACGCCCGTTCTGGGTTGGGGCCGATCTCAAATACGGCATGTCTGCCTGGCTGGGCTGGGATTCGAACCCGGGTCTCTCGCGAGATGCTTACAACTAAATCCGCTCGAACCGATTCCAGCATGGCAGTTTTGGTAGATTAGCGTGTTACTGATGTCGCCCCAAATGTCATATTGTTTGACAGAGGTGTGTTGTTGTCGTTGTCGTTGTTGTTGTTGTTGTTGTTGTTGTTGTTGTTGTTGTTGTTGTTGTTGTTGTTGTTGTTGTTGTTGCTGCTGCTGCTGCTGTTGTTTGCTGCTGCTGCTGATTGCTTTTTGCGTTCTGACACCAAGTCTGCAAACCTTAGGTTGTAACGGTGCACAACCACAACAATAGGAGAAGATTTCCCGGTCGGGAAAAAAAACTGTGACAATAGAGAGTGCATAAAAAAGACGCAATTGTCCAACTTTACAACAAAGACACGTTTCGCTTTTAACATTTTTTTTTTTTTTTATCCAGCCATAAGAAGCTTTAAGTCTCGTCTCTTCCTTAAGTACACGACTCCCATGGGCTTAGAAACAACTACAAAAAAGGACAGGCTGATTTTTTTAATGGTGTTACTGTCTTCAAAAAGACCATTTCCTGGTTCTTTTAATTTTTTTTCTCACTCAGTCACAGCAACTACTCACGGACTTTTTTACACACACACCAAAAAAATTAAATAAAAAAAATGGACGGGGCTAAAACGTGAAGATTTCTTTCGCAGCTGGGACGTGTTTTAGACCCCGTATCAAAGGATCAAGTCTAATAGTTTTTGGTCTCGCAGACACCATTGCTGAGTGCGGGGCCGTGTTGCCATCTCTGGGAATCAGCTGGGAGCAAAACAAAGACGCTAGTCTTCTGCTGGTAACCAGCGAACCTTCCCTGTTTTAGTAAAAGACGCATCTTCCAGCATTTAGACTCACGCTTCCTGAGGAGGTCGGTGTTTTGGTAGTCTCTGACATCCTGTCTTTATCATCCTGTCTCTGACATCCTGTTTCTAACATCCTGTCTATCATCCTGTCTCTAACATCCTGTCTCTGACACCCTGTCTGTGACATCCTGTCTGTGACATCCTGTCTCTGACATCCTAGCCGTCTCTGACATCCTGTCGTTAACATCCTGTCTCTGACACCCTGTCTAACGTACCGCTTGTCGGAGCAGTCGAGCAGTAGCGTGTTAGACTTTCAATGCGGCAGGTCGTGAGTTCTTCTTCTGCAGTCGATTTGAGTGGTTGCGTCAGATCTGAAGCCCGGTCGCCATGACGAATCCCGTGGTCTTCTCCAGGTCATGACGGCCACCCCCCAAAGTTGCACCTGTAGCTCTACGCCCTATGGTCAGGTTTGGCGCCGTAGAGCATCATGGGCAGGACAGTACTGAAGAAGGTTGTGAGTTCGATTCTGGGATGAAGCCAACTGTTTGTTAGTGCTGTTTTTTTTTTGTTTTTGTTTTTTTTTTTGGGGGGGGGGTTTCGTTGCCTTGCCTTTGATATCAGCCGTATGTGGTGAAAAAAAGGACGTTAACCCCTCAAATACCCACCCCACCCACCCGTACCAGACAAACTTGATTTGCTATCGAGGTCGCTGGTGCACAACCCCAAACTTACTTGGTATGAAATGAGTTAAAATTATTTTGAGCGTACGGGTACACCTACAAGACAGCAACTGTTCTAAAATCAAATTTTGAGATGCTGTCACTGTGCAGGTGTCTAAGTGACGTGACGCTCTACACCACGAAAACAGCTCAGAACGATCTGTGAGCATTAAAAAATGAAAATAATAAAGATTGGACCTTTAAACAAACATTTGTCTCCTGTGAAGCCTGGTAATCTCGGAATATGCGCTTTTAATGT
Organism: Batillaria attramentaria; assembly: GCA_018292915.2. Taxonomy (NCBI): domain Eukaryota; kingdom Metazoa; phylum Mollusca; class Gastropoda; family Batillariidae; genus Batillaria; species Batillaria attramentaria. The sequence goes on from JACVVK020000075.1 coordinate 1,070,086, forward strand.
GTGTCTGAAGTCTGGGTGACTTTGTGGGGAGGCTGAGTGAAAACTGACGTTCGCTAATGGATATTATTCTTGCATTTTTCTGGCTCAGACGAGCGGGTGTGGCACTTGGGACTAAAAACTTTTTGACTTTTTTTTCTATAAAATAATCCAGACAGCCTGCTCTGCATAGGTCCGTACCATCAAGTTAGTGAAAGGGTCTAAGTGCGTGTGAAACTTAAGGCTTTTAGTCCTTTCTACAAAAAGGAAGGTTGAGGTGTGATCCCTGCTTCCATCGTCCGTCGCTTTCGTTCTTTCTTTCTTAGGTTTTTGGGGTTTTTTTTTGATTTTTTTTTGGTCTGTCTGTCGGGCTCTTTTCTTTCTTCCTCAGTTCTGGTTTCTTTCACTCTTAACTTCTTCTTGTCCTTTTTTTTTTTCTCTCTCCATCTCTCTTTCCTGTCCTTACTCTTCTTTTCAAAACTCGACTCGACACTGAGTCAAAGGTCACGTGCATATTAACTCGTTCACGGTGCCCGTCTTGCCTTGCCGTCATGTGCACATGGAGACAGGACGGGGGACGTTTTCTCGAACGGACGATTCGCCGAACAGCCAAGTGCCCCTTTTTTGTTCTCTTGTTTTATTCTGACATACGTCGGTTTACCATCCACACTCTACCTCCTCCACATTCCGACATACATACACTCCTTCACGGTAACTATCGTCTCTCTAGTCAAGAAAACTGCACTGTATTCTGTAATGTTCAAGATTTTATAACTCGTGCAGCACATCTTTACTTTTTAGTTACATGTTACTTCCTTGACAGAGTCTAGCGCAGCCCAGCGGAGACTTCTTTTGTCGTTCTTGTGAGTACACATACAACCCCCCCCCTCCCTCCCTCCCTCTCTCTCTCTCTCTCTCTCTCTCTCTCTCTCTCTCTCTCTCTCTCTCTCTCTCTCTTCCGTAGTTTTAATGTATCATAATTACTGACCAGTTTCGTCTACCATTACAATACTGTCAATGTGGCTCAGTTGGTATAGTTCGCCCGTTAGGGTGTTCAAATGTATACCATCATACCGGGAGGGGCAAATAAACTTCAGTCGTCCAAAGACGGGGGCGACTGAAGCCCCGCAACGCGGGATGGGGTGCAAATGTACTCCGGGGTCTGGCGAGGTGAAGTCATGTGGCCGCTCACTTCGTTCTACTGACGAATTTACTTTATGAGAACTATCGACGGAATTGACTGGTATACATTTGCACCCCCTAACGGGCGAACTATACCAACTGAGCGTCAATATGTACTTGTTCCTCCCTGAGCATTATCATAAGCGGTGCTTGTTATCCTCACTAGTTCTTTACTTGTACGAACTGCATTGCAAAAAACCTGTTTAAGCCAACAAAGTAAGGAAAGGGGAAGGAAGTGACGTTTCACTTTCTCTCTCTCTCTTCCAACAAGAAAGTCGTATTTTACAGAACCGAGGCCGAAAACAAGGGTCGTGACTAAAACACCCATGGCAGACAATCCATTACTCTGATTGGACGTCAGAACCACGTGTCCACTGGATGATGGATAAGGTGAAATGGATAGCGTTTGAAATGACCTGTCATGTACCGACTGGCAAAGCGTCAGCACTCGTTCGTCACCGGCTGAAACGTCACTTTTGACAAGTCCAGTTAGACGCCAAGAAAATAGAGGGTGGGCTTTGGGCTGTTTCCAGTGAAAATTGGGGGAAAAGGGAATTATTTTTTCTGTCAATCATCGGCCGAAACTAGAATGACTCGGAGGGATTTTTTTGTCATTTGTTTTTAACCCATGTCTGGAATGCTTTTTCTCTTTCTAGCACTTTCCTCAGAGGGTATTGACTTGTCTTGGCGCCGAAGAAGTTGGTCTAAAGAATTTTCAACCAAAAAAGTCTTTGGGGAGTTTTACAAAGTTTTTGTCTGACCTTGATAGAACCTTACTTTTTTTTAACAGCAGTGAGGGGATCGAGGGTGGTCGTTTTCTCGTTGCCCCGTCTTTGAAGTCGTCCGTTTGCGATGGAAATGGACGATAAAATCATCAAACACCCAACACCCGCAGGAAGCTTTGTGGTTTGAAGGGGTGTGTGTGGCGGAGGAGGGGTGGGGGTGGAGGGGGAGGGGTGTTGTCTACAACAAAGGTGATTTTCAACCCCCCCCCCCCCCCACACACACACACACACACACACGAGAGAGAGAGAGAGGGGGGGAACAAGATTTACAACGGTAGAAGTTACAGGCATATTCATACCAATTTTAAAACTTGCCGTTGCTACACTACATGAGCGAATACTACGGTTAAAAAAAAACAAAACTAAAAAACAAAACTAAGTAAGGACAGCGCACACGCACACACACACACACACACACACACACACACACACACACACACACTCTCTCTCTCTCTCTCTCTCTCTCTCTCTC
>JACVVK020000075.1:1077500-1082500 GCA_018292915.2 Batillaria attramentaria
AAAACCTGTCAAAATCAACTAAACATCATTCTTACCCAAAAGCCAGCTCAGTAAGTAAACACGAGAGTTTCAAAGCCATGACAGAATATTATATATTAGATAAATTTAGATAAATCACTGCCAGGCTACAAACCTTACGCTGACAGCGTAGCGACCAACTGTTTAGTAAATATTTTGCATGTCAACACGCTTCAAGCCGACCACTTCATCGTAAAGGTGTTGGGGTCACTGCAAAGACTGGGATAATGACATTGTATTGCCGGCTGAAAAAGTGGTACCGTGATACCTCAACCTTTCTCGACAACTGTGAAGCGGTGGGTGGGTGGGTGTGTGAGGGTTTAACGTCCTTTTCCACCAAGTATGGGTGATGTCAAAAACGGGCGCAACGAGAAAAAGGCCAGCAGGAATATTTCACACCAGCCGGGATTCGAACTCACGACCTGAGCATTGGAAGACCGACGCTCTACCATTCGACTATCCCGGCTCCCCCCGACGATTGAAGCGAACCAGATGAAAATGTGTGTGTGTGTGTGTGTGTGTGTGTGTGTGTGTGTGTGTGTGTGTGTGTGTGTGTGTGTGTGTGTGTGTGTGCCACCGTCTTGTCTCTGCCAGTAACCAACCGATTTCAGTGTACCTATGTCAATTTACACAGGACGTTTCTGCCTATCTCTGCAAAGAATGGGTAGGAATTCCACAACGACATTCCAGAAAATGGTTCGATTTTCGACAAACATATCTGCTCAGACGTAAATCCCCCATGTACCCCCCGATCCGCATTCGTTCTGTCGTTGTCCAGTTCGCATATTGACACAAATTTTAATCAGCCTACTTTAACTTAAGCGGGATTACTCTGGCCGGCGAGGTACCAAAGGGCGGGTAATCCTCACAGGATGCAGGTGGATTTGTCGCCCGCCAGTCCGCAGCGCAGTTAGGCTGGCGTTAGACAATCGTTACATCACGTGATATGATCACGTGATATGATCGCTGGAGGAGAAGGGTATACAGGGACAATGTTGCAAACTGATACCTGTTACTCTTACTTTGATGTAGGGTTAGGGGCACTTCTGAGATCATCGCGGGATTTATGTCTTTCAATAGGCGGCATGCAGAAAAAGGAGGATGGAGCCGAACATTTTGTAACATAATGCAACGGTAGGGTCATGATAGACAACCATTGAAAATATGATACATGTTGGGGACGTTTTCCCGTTGTGATTTTGCTTTGATGTCTGAGTATGTTGTTGGTCCCTAGCACAGATAGTTATTGGCTGAAGAGATTGTCAGCCGCGCGTCACTGATGACGTAATGTATGACGTAATATTTGCGACGCTACTCACTACTACCAGCTTGGTGATTTATGAGGTCCGACTTCCAAGACTCACTTGGACACTTCGATATTTGCTCACTGTTTGTTTGTGTTTGTGCAAGAGGTGTTTTTATTGCTGTTTGTTTGTTTGTTTGTTTGTTTGTTTGTTTGTTTGTTTGTTTGTTTGTTTGTTTGTTTCGCTGTTCGTTTGTTTATCGGATTTTTGTTGTTGTTTTGGTTTGGTTTGGTTTGGTTTTGGTTTTTGCTTGTTTGTTTGTTTGTTTGTTTGTGTGTGTGTGTGTGTGTGTGTGTGTGTGTGTGTGTGTGTGTGTGTGTGTGTGTGTGTGTGTGGTTTGGGTTTTTTCCCTTTGGGGGAGAGGAGGGGGGAGGGAGAGATATATGGCTGGCTTTTGTTTGTTTGTGGTTTGAATTTTTCTGCCACGCTGTCATCACTTATCCAATCTCCCCCTACCCCCGCCTCCTACCCCCCACACCTCTCACAATCTCCTAAGAATTAATCTTCCTTTTCCTCCCCACTCTCCACCTGAAGTCCCCTTCTGCCAGCGCGAGACAAAGAACTGTATGAAGTGAACAAAAAATCATACACTCCGTCTGGCCAGTGTTTGCATACCTTTTGCGTTTCGGACAGGTAATGTATGCCTACGCAATTGCCCTTTGCTGATAATCTCCCCCTGGGTAATCACTCTCACCTGATAGGCTCCCTTTGATGGTCGTATCAGTGCAAACGGAATAATCAGCGAAATGTCAATTAGGCAATTGAATGATACATAGTGGGCAATAGACCTGTCACAGTTCAGATTTACGACCAACGTTGGCGGTGCGGGACAGCGCGGGGGACCGGCCTCTGGTGGCATAGACCAACAAGGGATGTGACTCCTCCTTGCAGGGGAAGAGTTATCGGAAATTGTGGTTCCAAAATAATATGTTGATTCGGCATGGTCAAGTTACGCCTAATAGCAGCTTTCTGGTTGGTCTGACCAGTGAGACTATGCCCAATGGTGAACGAGAATACATGACTCTAGGGGTGCACGCATATTTCGTCAGAAATGTTGACCTTTCCCCCACAATATAATAGCAAGTGAACATTTCACAGAATGATCTGGAGGGAGTGCACCAGTTTATTGCACAAATTTAACTTTTAGACAAAATTAATACAGAAATGCTAGGCTACAGTTTACAACCCCCCAAAAGGAGCAATTTTCCAAATTTAAGAAATTGTTGGTCCACGCTAACTCTAACTATTCCTCGCCGGGGTAAAGTCAAACTTGACGCGGTGCTTACAGTGCTGCACTCCTTCAAGTAGTAGCACTGTCACGGCCGGCAGAGTGTTTCCGACCAGTAGCACCGAGTGTTTCCAGTTTTCAAAGTCCAGTAGAATCAAGTGTTCCCTACAGACAGACAGCGTGAAAATGGACCACTCCACTCCTGTCAATCAAAAGGGTCGAGCCCCCAGAATTAGCCAATCGCGTCCCCCGACATTATGACCACAAAACTGACGTTGCATGGTCTGGCAAACTTTGTCTAGCTGCTAGTAATAAATGGCGTACACATAAAACAGATGACTTATATGCACTTGTGGGCTCTCGATCTGAACTAAGCACCATACCCGACAGGAGAGAGAGAGAGAGGGGGGGGGGGGGGGTCTGAGGGGGGGGGGGGGGGGTACGACTGCCATCATATAATACTTTAGGCAAGCTGTGCTAAGTACCGCAAAATTAATCCTGAAGTGACAACACCGCCATAAAAGGATGCGTCATTTCAGACAACCAGGAGGACCTTACCCGTGACAGAAATCTCATTAGTTCTCAATTGTACGCCATAAAATGCTTACACAAACACTTGGGCCTCGCTCTGATGTTTTTAGCCTAAAAGACGGAGCTCATAAATACTGAGAGGTTACAACACCACATTCTCGCAAAGTCAGGTAGGGCAGTAAAAGAAAGAATGAATTCATACACTGAGATGTGTCGGCACATTGCGGTTAAAGCTTCTTCTTTTTTTCTTTTCTATTTATTTGTGTGGGTTGTTTTTTTTTTTTTTTTTTTTTTTTGACACGCTAAATCCTCACTTCCTGTCCTCTGAAGTTTACTGGCTTGGCGCAATGGTTGATGGGAAGAGTCTGCGTGTGGTCAGGGTTTGTTTCAGGTCATAAACCGAGTGGATTGTGTTTTCCTCGCATGCGCTTTAATCCGGTTTGCGTGGGTGAAGCTTTTTGTGGATTGAAACGTTGTGCGTCGCGCGGCAGGTGTTTCGGGTGTTTTACAGCATTGTGTCGGGTATTATATATTTTATGTTCCAGGCGAAGCACGAACCGGTCCCGGCCGCCGAGCTAAACGCGAAACTCCAATGCATGAGATATATCGGTGAAGTTCTGTGGCGGAGTTTGTTCGCATCGCTTTTTCGATGTACTGATCACGAATATAAAAGCTTTTTTTGTGTGTGTGTGTGGGGGGGGGGGAGCAGTAACTGACACCCTAAACTTACAAAGCCGTTTAATGCGCGCTTCGCGTGAAAACGATGTCAGTTAACCTTTATACTACAGCCAAGAAAGATTTTTTTAAACCAAAAAAACTGAAGAGACTTTGAGTAAGTGTAGCACTATCGACTCGTCGGATCATCGAGCGTAGAACCATCGAAAATTCGTACTTTCAACGCATCGGACTGTCACCGTGGGACTATCGACACGTAGGCCTGTTGCCACGTAGGACTATCGACACGTAGCAGCGGACTGACTGCTGCCACACAGGACTGGCGACACGTGGGCATATTGCCGCGTAGGACTATCGACACGTAGGACAATCGCCACTAGGACTATCGACACGTACTCGTAGGACTGTTGTCACGTAGGACTATCGACACGTAGGACTGTTGTCACGTAGGACTATCGACACGTAGGACTGTTGTCACGTAGGGCTGTTGTCACGTAGGACTATCGACACGTAGGACTGTTGTCACGTAGGACTGTTGTCACGTAGGACTATCGACACGTAGGACTGTTGTCACGTAGGACTATCGACACGTAGGACTATCGACACGTAGGACTATCGACACGTAGGACTGTTGTCACGTAGGACTATCGGCACGTAGGACTGTTGTCACGTAGGACTGTCGTCACGTAGGACTATCGGCACCTAGGACTGTTGTCACGTAGGACTATCGGCACGTAGGACTGTTGTCACGTAGGACTGTTGTCACGTAGGACTGTCGTCACGTAGGACTATCGGCACGTAGGACTGTTGTCACGTAGGACTGTTGTCACGTAGGACTATCTACAGGTGGGACTGAACATTGTCATGTAGGACGAGCGACACCTACGTCTATGAACCTGGAATAGTTAAGTGGCGTCCCTTTAACCTTGTCACTGGATCTTCCATTCGCCAGGATCCTCCAGTCCTTCTCAATGCCGTTGTCTGAGCCCCTTTTAGGTTTTTGATTCCTTCCTTGTTGGTGTTTTAGGCAGTAAATGATTCAAGATCAGGTCTTCAAAAGCTAAGCCATGCCGAACTCTTTTAAAAGGCCAAAGCTTTTTCCAACGTCTTCGGCCGACCCATCAACGTTTTGGGACAGAACAGAACAGAGCAGTGGTCGATTTTTACAGCGGCTCTGGTAGAAGACCCAAAAAGAAAGGAGAAAAAAAAGGGAAAAAAATGGATAGGCTTACAACATCGATCCT
>JACVVK020000075.1:1087500-1110000 GCA_018292915.2 Batillaria attramentaria
ACATGTCAATGTCTGCCAGGCATGCGAGATGACCGGTTTACACCTTTAACATACTCGTTTCCCGTACCTGTCAAAGATCACAAGTGCCAAAGATCAAGAGCTTCGCTCCACACCCAAGAAGATAGCACCACGCCTACGTAACCTATACCAGAAACCCACGACGCTCCTCAGTTTGGCGTCACCGACCGCAAAGTTTCTCAATACACGTAAGGAGGGGGATTTTGTCAGACAAGGGGATTTGGTCGAGTGGTTAAGGTATATCTGACGTCGGATCCTGGGCCGCCCGGTTTGAATCCCTGGTGGGCAGGAATTTCCTTTCCAATCGAGTCAAAATCACGTGCAGACTTGTTCACGGTGCCTGTCAGTCGCGCCCTCGTGTACACACGCACGCAGAAATATCAAGTGTGCACGCTAAAAAAAAAAAAAAAAAAAAAAAATCCCGCGTCCATCATTCGAAGAAGAGTAGGCTGTGGCCGGTGGCATAGAAAATACAAATACTGTCGCAGGCACCAGAGTGAATAGCAGGGTGGCGGTTTCCACATAAAGTAGCGCTTAGCAGCAGCACGCATTCACTGCTTCGTCCTTCAGCCTTGCGGCGCCATGAGCATTTCAGAAGAGATGGATAATTATGTGCACCGAGGAGAAGTCTATACCATACCATACCATACCATACCATACCATACCATACCATACGTAAGTTCTGCTGATTCTACGGGTTTGCAGATTCAGAGATGGGTGGGTTTTTTTAATGTTTAATCCGTTTTGTCAATCGCGAGAATGGTTTTAAAAACGGGAATATTTGGAAAAGGCCAGAACAACGGATTGGACCCAAGACCCTTCCGACTCTACGTTAAGAGCTCAAACCAGCTGAGTCAACCGACTTCTCAAAAGACCAAGCCGAAAGTGCTGTCACTTAGCATACTACCACAAGTGCTTTCGTTTCCTATCTCTGTGGGGAGCCGGGATGGCCGAATGGTAGAGCGTTGGATTTTCACTGCTCGGGTCGTGAGTTCGATTCCCGGCTGTAGGGCAAATAATTGTGCTGGCCTTTTTCCCGTTGCCCCGTCTTTGATCTCATCCATACGTGGTGGAAAAGGACGTTAAACCCCCATGCATCCATCCGCCCACTCCTGTCTCTGTAAGTGCATGCCTGTCTCAGCCTGACTTCTTCCAGTTATCCAGTTATCGTCCCCCGTCCAGTGACCGTGCACGGCGCTGGGCAGAACTCGCGTGGGGTGAGAAACTTCTGACGCTCCTTCAGCCCTATACCTGCCTGTACACGAGTTGTTCATTTCAAGGGTGAGGTAAGCTTGCCTTCTCACGGATTGAGATAATCGTGTCGTATATGTTCCCGGGTCACCTAACACCCTCTATCACGATTGTCATCTACTGCGCTACGTGCATTTGACACCCGGAACATGCAAAGCCATTCGGAAGGCAAATACCAAGTGAAGTCTGACACGCGAAATTTCAGTCGAGGTGGAGGTATAGGCTACGCTTGTTGGGTGTGGGGCTTGTTTGTTTAGTGGTTTTAAAAAAGTGTGAAGACCTTTCTTGCCAGTTGGTCAGAAAGAGAGAGAGAGGGAGAGAGAGAAAGAGAGAGAGAGAGACCGTCCGACCGACAGACAGCCGACAGACAGACAGAACAGATCAGACTGGGGGGGGGGGGGAGGGGCCAGACAGACAGACAGGGACATAGAAAGAGGGGGGGGGGGGGGGGGGGCGGGGGGTTGTTTGAGGGTTCACGTCTTTTTTCCACCACATACGGTTAATACCAAAGACGGTTCAACGAGAAAAAGGCCAGCACAGATACTTGACTCCAGAGAGAGAGAGAGAGAGAGAGAAAACCAGACACAGACAGACAGACAGCCAGACAGACAGAGACAGAGAATGAGTGTATATTGTAATGTACATCCGGGACTATCATCAGGGTGTATTGCCGTTTAGTCCCTCAAGTAGTCGTACACTGGACTCAGTCCCCCCCTCCCCCCCCCCCCTCTCCCGCCCCATAAGTTATGCATCTCATTTCTCAGTCTTTTAGTTTTAGCTTAGTCAAGGTAGTCTCGGATTTACCTCTTAGTCTCACTCTATACATCAGCGACGCCCACCCCTCCCCCCACACCCCTTCCAGCATCCACCCCCACCACCCCCGCCCTTCCTATCTCCATTGTGACTCCACCCCCACCCCCACCCCCCTCCCTCAGCACCTTTCGTGTGTGACACAGACTGACTGTACCTGTGACATGACGTGACGGCGTGACTCTACCGTCTGTCACGCCGGCCGGGGCCCAGTTCCAGACAATCTCATTACTGGGTTATGTCACGTGACGCGGACGGCACATGCTACTCACGCACACGCACGCGCCACCTGGCTCAGGGGAAGATTGTGTGATAGGGAATGTTCAAAGGATGTTAAATGGAAGCGCATGACACGGGGAGCTATATTAGAATGTCATATATGGCGGTAGCTGAATCGATGAACATTAAATCAGCTCTGCTTATATAAGATATATGCTGTAGACCATTGGCCTATTACAAAATTGATATCCAAAGAGTTGCAATACATTGTCATCAGTTTTTGTTTTTCATTTTCGTGTGCGCTTTGCTTATTGACTTGCTTGTGCTTGCAAAACTAACTAAAATTAATGTAGCCATTACATTTCAAACTAAGGTAGGTAAGTAGAAGCAACAACAACATTTTTTTTTTTTAAATGAACCACTTATCTTACAAGGGTTGTTTGTTCAGTTGTCCTGAAGAAGGCACAATACCGAAATGTCAACGTGCTGACTGTGAAATGCGTGTTGTTGATGTTGTCGTTCGTCTCTTGGTCACAGTGGAAGTTCAGTTCTGAGCATGAAGTCTGCCGTTTTCTCCAGCTCCCGCTGAGGGCCGTACAGTTTGGTGTGTAGAGGCGTTTCCGATGGCCACGTCGTCGTCCTTAGCTGTTGGTATAGTGGACAGTCCTGGATGATGTGTTGTCCGGTCTGCTCGGCATGGCCACACGGGCAGAGGGGAGTTGTAGCCAGTTTCAGTTTGTGGTACAGGTGCTTTTTCAGTCTGTTGTGTTCACTGCGGAGTGTGAACACTTCCACTTGGGCCCGACGTGGAAGATGTAAAATGTCGTCCTAGGGGTAGCGTGTTGAATTGACAGAGATACGTGTTTTTTTTTGTTTTTGTTTTTTTTTGTTTTTTGTTTTTTTTGCTTCTAGTTATTTGTACTTCAACTGGCTGGGGCCAAATACTGTGCTGGCCTTTTTCTCGTTGCCCCGTCTTTGATATCACCCATACGTGATGGAGAAGGACGTTAAGCTCCCAAACACCCACCCACCCACCCTTCCTTAAACTTCCACTTGCAGTCAGTTTAACTTCAGTTCCATTTCAAGGTAGGTAATTTGGCGCGAACATACAGACATCACAACCAAAGAACCTACCTCTGTGTACGTGCGCGCTAAATTATCTGCCTTGGTTTTGAGATCTAATGTAAGCGCATGGCCTCGTGTCTTGGCCATGCTTAAACAGGTTAATTACATTTTTGCTAAGCCAATTTATGTTTTGGAATAGTTTCGCTCGTAAGTGCGCATTAGTGTACCTCTTAATGCGATACAATGTTGTTTACACTTTGTGCGAGCGTTCGAATATTCAGATTCAACGACTGTTGTTACACTACTGGATGGACACCTTTTTTTTGTCCGTATTACACTCAGTCTTCGGTTGCGTGGCTGAGGTTGTTCTGTTTGTTTGTTTTTCTGCTATCCGGTCTTTGTTTTGAATCTTTGACTCTAAAACAAATTATGCTTAGGAACAGTGTCGCCCGGGAGTGCGCCTGTACGCTCGAAATACTCCATCTTGATGATTAGTACAGCTCTTAATGCGATACAATGTTGTTTACACTATGCCGGCGCGAGCGTTCGAATATTCAAATTCTACGACTGTTGTTACACTACTGGAGCGCTCAGTGTGGTCGCCGCGTCATCGAGTACGCGTTTTGTTGGCTCAGTACCAGCATTACAGACACTGCCACTGTCCATGTGTCTAAGTGGTGTGATGATAGTTACCACGAAAACAGCTCAGGACCATCTGTGGGCACAAAAATGGCAGCACTTGCCGCTTTCAATCACCCGTGTTATTCACTGCAAATAATCTAAATCGTTTGACTTTCAAAACCATGAGCTTTATTCTATTTACGTTTGTTTTCAAGACCAGTGTACCTGAAGCTTTTGTTGTGTTTAAGTTGTTGTTATTGTCAGGCTGCATTGCTGACAAACAGCTCTCATGGAAATGACGGTCGAGGCATTCAGTGATGGAAACGTTTTTACAATGCAGAGAAGTCACCGCGGCGAAATGTCGCTGCATGAATTTAGCGACTTGTAAAGTGCATGTCGAAAATAATACTGTCGTTATTCCAAGGGCATCTCTCTCTCTCTCTCTCTCTCTCTCTCTCTCTGAAGTGTATATGTATGCTCCTTAGCTTATTTTTTGAAAATTTTGTACTGTAGCCTAGCAACGACAAGGTTGCAAACTGGGCATCTGGCCAAAATCTTTTAGTGATGAAAGATAAAGCGCTCTCTCTCTCTCTCTCTCCCCGAGGCTCACACACACACACACACACACACATTGAACTTTTCACTACCTTACACACACACACACACACACACACACACACACACACACACACACACACACACACCTTTCGACTCAATTACACACACAGAGACAATAATACCCCAGTAACCCACCTGCGACCAACAGCAGACCAGACATATCAGGTGTTCAGGTGCAAATTGCTGTCCTGTGATGAGCGTTAGACAAGGATCAGGAGATCACCCCCCCACACACACACACACACATCTCCCCACCCCCTCCACCATACTCCCCCTCCCCTTCCAGCCCTGCCCTGCCCCCGAGTCTCTTGACAGGCTGACGGCACGCGCCGAGGTGCCCGTGGGGGCAGGTGGGGACGGCGGACTGTGAACCTTGCACGCAAAGTCCTATCTACATGTAGTTATCCTGTCTGGCTCGTCAGCATCACGGTACCGTGATTACACTGTGCCCGCGGAAAAACTCACACCCCCACTCCTTAGTTTTGGTCTGCGTGTTTTGAGGGGGAGAAAAAAAAAAACATGGTTAAAGGCTTGCGCTCGGTCGTGGTTTCGATACCTGTTAGGTGACAAACAAGTGCGTTGACCGTTTTGTCCAGATCCGTTCTCGTCTTGGAAGCCTCAGTGTCGGTGGGCAAAAGACTACAAACCTTTATTTTTTTTCTCATTTTTTAAGTATGGGTGCACAGGAATATATATATATATGTTCTCATTGGTCATCATAGTCATCAGTAACTTAAATCAAAAAGAAAATGACAATGGTATGCATTACTAAAGAAGTGTATGGTAAGAACAGTTATTTGTAGTACTAAATGCTTCCCTGGGGAGGGGGGGGGATGGACAGTCTACTGTTATTGCTGTATGTTTCAGTCAGACAATGGAACTATAAACCTTTATGCTGGCATGCTGGCACTAAACCTTTATAATACATCCAGCTTGAAGGGAAAGAGGATTCTGGTGTGTGTGTGTGTGTGTGTGTGTGTGTGTGTGTGTGTGTGAGATGACCGGGTGGAAAATAATCTGGAAGCAAAGATGTTAGGACGCGTAAACTGACCTAAATGTAAGAGAGAATGTTTTTGTGTTCCTGAAGGCGTAGTGTGTTAATGTGTGTGTGTGTGTGTGTGTGTTATTCAAAAGATGTACAATATGCTGATCTGTATGCCGCGGCTGTGAATGCAAGCGGACCGTTGTCGCGCCTGTGCCGAGACGCCGTGATAACCTGATTGTGTCCATACTAAAGTGTTCGCTTGTGCACGATATCGTGTGTACAGTAAGAAATAAGAGAATAAAGTCCTCTGTGTGTGTGTGTGTGTGTGTGTGTGTGTGTGTGGAGGTTACGGTGGGGGAGGGGAGTTTTACAAGTGGAGGTGAAAAGATTGGCAGACCATGCAAGACTTGCCACGTACTTGTCTTCCTCTTACAGGTACCGCACAAGTTACTTCGTGTTTGGTAGCGGTCTTCTTTCTTCTCGACCCGAAAAGGAAGGGAAAAAAATCTCTCAATGAAGTCTTAGACGTGCACCTGTATTCAACTACCCCACCCCCACCCCCACCCCCCACCACCGTCTTTGTCCCTCCCCTCCCTCCCCCAAAAGGACAGGTGTAGCAAGGTAATGACATGGCACACGTCACGGAGGAGCTCCTGTCACATCCTACACTGACAGCTCGCTACCCGAACAACCTCTCATGCTGACAATCAACCCGTCCAGCGCGGCGCCGGATTATTGGCGTCAAGGTCAGGACCCATTAGTCGGACAAGGGGCGGAGGGGTGACAGGAGTTTGTCTACGCTCGAGACTTAAACGAGTTGTGTTTGTCCTCGTAAACGGTGGTACGACATAGATCTTTATATTTTGAAGTGGGCACTTTGCGAGTTCTGGCATACGCAGTAAGCCCTCAGACGAGGTATGTTAGGGTAAAGCCGGCTCTTAACTGGGCACTGCGGAGCGCCACAGTGCTGTCCACAGTTGTGATTTGGGGGTTTCCGCCGCTGTGGCGTCATCACAGCAACTTAGATTTCAAATAGCCACAACTGTGACTGTGGTTTCCACAACAGATTCTGATTGGCTGTACTACGTCACTCGGCGCGCAAACATGGCGGACAGTGCATCTCCAATCGGTTTGTCACCGAGCACAGCTGTGTTCAGTTTTGTAGTCAGTAGACACACCGAGCGCAACGACTGTGATGTGCACATGTGTGTTTCGCGCGCTGTGCCCAGTTAAGAGCAGGCTTAAGGAAAAAGACAGAACTGAGCAGAACAGACAAGGCAAAGCCTGCAAACGCGCCAAACGAAAACTGCTGTCAATACAAGGTACAGGATAGAAATTCTAGCTGAAAACAAAGCTTAGCAGACAAACAAACAGAACGTCAACTGACCACGCAATCGAAGACTGGCTGTAGTACAGACACAAATAAGCGTCTAGCTTAAAGGGGCTAATACTACGTTTGTGTGTGTATATCTATGTATTCTTTCTCCGTCTTATGGTGAACATTTATTATGGATGGTGTTAATTAGTATTCAACGCCCTAAGGGGGTCGTGAATAAAATTCTTGACTTGACCGGCCCCCTTAGTGTAGTGGTGAGCACTTCGGACCATGGACCGGGAGACCCGGGTTCGAGTCCCAGCCTGGGGAGCCGCGGTGGTCGAATGGTAGAGCGTTGGACTTCCAATGCTCGGGTCGTGAGTTCGAACCCCGGCTGGGGCCAAATATTGTGCTGGCTTTTTCATCGTTGCCCCGTCTTTGATATCACCCTTATGTGGTGGAAAAGGACGTTAAACTTCCAAACACCCACCCACCCACCCTCGAGTCCCAGCCGAGGCAAGTGGGATTTTTCCTACCTTGGTCGGCTCCTACCCAGAGCGGGTGTGCTATGGTCCCAGTGGGGAGGCTGTTGCCAACTTGCCACACAGCCGAGTTTCACCCACTTCACGGGTGCGACTTTGGGGGTGCTTCCCTTGGTATGACACGTCTTATGATGTGGATGATTACACGGCCGGCACCGCAGGTACCGTAGTTCCCGGGCCTGGTTAAAGCCGGGATATTTATTTATGACAGGATGCGAGGAATGCTGCCCTGTCCAGCAGCCCCAATACTAGCCTATAGTATCAACCTAAGGCAAAGTTTTTATTATCCTTTATGCGAAAGAGAAGAAACCCGTAAATGCCATATATTAAAAAAAAAAAAAAATTCTTCCACAACAAAAACATCTAATAACTTTTCTTTTGGTGGGTTTCTTTGGTCGATGAAATCTATTTCTCAATCTCAGGAAACCATAGAGCTTTATCTAAAGAAAACAATAAACAAAACTCTAAAAGAAAACAGATTTTTATTTGTTTCATTGGCCAAATCTTCTTCCTCTTCTTCTTCTTCTTCTTCTGCATGAAAGCGAGCAGCGACGTCCGTCTGTGCGTCTACTTCCGCTGAAAAACTCCGCCCATGACCTTGACCTTCCACCGAGATCACTGCAACCCAGGACTAGTGAAATTAGCGCTTACAATCTGATGTGTCATATTCTCATAAAAATTTGAACAACATGTCTGATCACGCTCCCAGACAGACAACTTCATGTGCACCGTGCTCTGAAAAAAAAGGGCCTAAGTGCCATGAATCTGACAGGCACTTGCGACCTTTTGTAGGTGACAATTCAACGTCTGTTGATCACACAATTATCAGAATATGATGTCCCGGAACCCAAACGACCAGTGCTTGGTGGCGCCTTGAGATTTGAATCACTATGAAATGACATTACATTTCCCAGCCCGCCCTGTTCCCGAGAGAGTGCGAGACTAGCTGTCAGAGTTCTGGCCAACGCTGATGGAGTGCACTAATTGGGTCAACTCCTCCACTACGAGTTATCTCGGACCCCGGAAGTCCCCCAGTGGCTCTTGACCACAACTGGCCATAACTGCCATGGGCCCCGAGTGGCCCGTGTTTGGACTGCTGTTACGGACTTCCTCTGAACGTGTGAAGAGTAGCGGCTAATTGTGTGGACGCTGGCAATGTTTGGGCTCTCGGACGAAGTACTGGTTATGACGTCTGGGGAAATCGTCACGGAGGGAATTACGTCATTGTTTGGAGCGTCATTCTGAGAGATCAATACGAGCAAGCAAGCCACTTGAGCTAGCTTAGGATTTCTGTGGTGTGCGTGTGGTGTGTGTGCGAGACGGACTTTGGTTGATTTTGTTGTGTTGTTGTTGTTGTTGTTGTTGTTGTTTGATAAACGGTGCTTCAGGTGAAGGTTTCGTACACATTTCCACATCAATGTGCAAAACACACCCACACACACACACACACACACACACACACACACACACACACACACACACACAAAAGCTTTAAGTTAGATTTGACGAAGGTGGCCTGTACTCTTCATTTTAGCAGAACCAAACACGTTTCTAACTGCTGCACATTGTTTTGAAGTAAGCTGGTTTCCTTTTCTCTAACAGTTCGGGTTTTATTTGTTGATGATGTTATGTTGTTGTTGTTCTGGGGTTTGTTTGTTTTTCTTGTTTTCTGTTTGTTTTGTTGTTGTTGCTGTTGTTTGTAGGGTTTTTTTGTTGTTGTTGTTTTCCTTGGAAAGGGGGAGGGGTGTCCCATGTTCAAGTTTGTGCAAAACAATTACTAGACAAAACAAACTGAATGACTAAGCTCTAGGCTATTGGCATTCTTGTGTGTTTCAGGTTTTCGGATTTTCCGTGAAATTTGATCAGAGCCTGAACTGGGAACTCCTTCATTTCTTGCACGCTGGTAAGTGATCATTAGTGGAACGATCTCGTTGCACGCGTGGGCACACACACACACACACACACACACACACACACACACACACACACACACACACAAGCGTATTGATTGATCCAACACAACACAAGTATCAAGTTGGTTGAAGTACCATAAACCGTCACTGGACATTGAACAAACACACACACACACACACACACACACACACACACACACAGCACGAGGGATTGTCCGCTCGTTATCCACATACTGTCTGATTAGTGAATGCCCAGGGCAAAAGAGATTTTTGTGCTGCAGTTTGGAGGAGAGTCCGTGTCTTCAGTCAGAGAGAGAGAGAGCTTTGGGCAAGATCGGTGGGGGGGGAGGGGGGGGAGGGTGGGGGGGGGGGGGTGAGGATGGTGGCGGATTTGGGGGGAGGGGTGGTGGTGGTGACGGGGGAAGGAGAGAGTTGGTCGATACGTCCCAGCTAATTCTGCTGCTGGGGATGGGAGGGTCTGGCACCGCCTCTACCGATTAGCAGACAGTTCCACGGCAGTCAGACATCACTGTAATACAGATTCAATCCGTACGTTGGTTTAACTAACAGAGAACGTCAGGTCCTGGTGACCGGACTGGCTGAAAGTCTGAGCCATTTGCTGGAAGTGCGAAAGACAAGCAAATCTGAAGTTAAGACCCCATGCGATTCTGGATCGCTCATCCTTCGTCCAAGTGAGCACGTCATCAGAGAGATTACAGTCTCTGACGTCATCAGTGTGGAAGGTCTCCTGCGGCTGTTTGCAAAGATGCCGTTTGCAGTTACATAACCCCAGTACGAAATCTTTGTGCGCGCAGATTTCTGTATGCATTTATTCATTTATATTTTATCATCCAGAGAAGTTATGCTGGATCGCTCATCCTTCGTCCAAGTGAGCACGTCATCAGAGAGATTACAGTCTCTGACGCCATCAATGTGGAAGGTCTCCTGCGGCTGTTTGCAAAGATGCCGTTTGCAGTTACATAACCCCAGTACGAAATATTTGTGCGCGCAGATTTCTGTATGCATTTATTCATTTATATTTTATCATCCAGAGAAGTTAGTTTCTTTTTCCCTTTCATTTCTCCTGTGATGTAAATGTCGGAAAGGTACCAGTACTTGCAAATTATGTTACAACACATGACAATCAGGCACGGTTCCCTGCCAGAAGGTTCTTTCTTTGCTGATACAAGGAACAGAGATACACCCTTTTGGTATGCAGAGAACTATCGATGAACACGTATTACTATACGACTGGTACACCCAGATCTTCCTCTGTCAACACGATCAACGACGAAACACGATTTTGACTTGGTATATCGGTGTTTCCAACTTCATGAACTCGTTGTTCAAGCAAACAATGGCAGTAGCCTGTACCCAACAAGCGTTGCTTACTCCAGTCACGGACACTTTGAACGAACACATATCGAAACCCGTTCTCAGAACGTTCATTGTTTATTTCATTTATTATCCTACTGCTGAGAAATTTGGGGTGCTCCGCTCCGGGGGAGGGTAGGGGGCGGGGGAGGGGGGGGGGCGTCGCTATACAAGTCTTTGATGTCACACCCATACTCGGTGGAAAAGGACGATAAGCGCCCAACCCCACCCACTCGGCAAAACACTGGCGGAAAGCCGGACCAGCTATAAAAACCAAACAGTGCTTCAGGCAGCCTTTCTAAAACAAGCTATGCAAATACATCCGTAATCTTTAAATCGACTCAGTATTTTTTTTTTATGAAGAAGAAATCAGATAATTTTTACTGCGGGCCATCATAAATGCATGACGTTTTCAGTAACGATCTGCTGCAGAACAGTTTTCAAAGTGCACAACGAAGCTCATCTCTCAAAATTCCCAGAATTCTCAGTTGCCTTGGTTTTTTTTTTTTTTTTTTTTGCGGTCGTTCTCGGGCGTCTAAAGACCGGTATCTGGCGTGAATTTCAAGTGGCTGTTGACGTTATTCTCACGTGTTGGGAGATAATCATCAAAATGCACAACGCGCATCAGGGAAACATGTTCGGCGATCGAACCCACTCCAAACTGACCCTTGGTCTTTTCTGGAGGGAAATGGCGCCTGACTGGGCGCCATGACACTGCACGTGACCACATAACAAGGTCACGGTGACCTCGTCACTGAGTACGGACGAAGCGGCAGTGGGGTGACTACCGTTGCCTGGAAAGAAGAGGGCTATAAGCGCTAATGATTTGACGGGAGCTTACGCCCCTTTTCCGTGTGACCATTCATGGGAGAAGCGGTGATGCGATGACTAGCGTCATCAGGAAAGACGGCGTAAGCGTCATGGATCTGATAAACGCTTATGCCCTTTTTTTTGCCCCCCCCCCCCCCAACCCCCCACTGCCTGTAGAAATGTGAGTGCAGGGCTGACCGGGTTATCAGACACACAATCTTAACAACTGAAGATCAATATACGCTCTGTATTCTGCTGATGCTGATCGCCCGTCACCCTATAACCGTCAGCCATTTCCTGCTATCAGTGGGCGGACTGTCAACGCGGTTTGGCGTCCATGCCCGTGGAATATAGTCAGGACACTACGACCCTCTGCCCGTGGAATATAGTCAGGACTGACACTACGACCCTCTGCCCGTGGAATATAATCAGGACACTACGACCCTCTGCCCGTGGAATATAGTCAGGACACTACGACCCTCTGCCCGTGGAATATAGTCAGGACAATACGACCCTCTGCCCGTAGAATATAGTCAGGACAATACGACCCTCTGCCCGTGGAATATAGTTAGGACACTACGACCCTCTGCCCGTAGAATATAGTCAGGACACTACAACCCTCTGCCCGTGGAATATAATCAGGACTCTATGACGGACCCTCCATGCCCGTGTAATTCAGGAAACTGTGACCCTTTGTCTATCGATGAGTAGGGGTTATTTTCATGTATAACTGCAAAAACCACGGAGCACAAATAGAAGGAAATTGGCAAAATCAAGAGAAGAGAAGTCTAAAGGGGCTAATACTACCATTTGTCTGTGATGCGTTTGTGATGCTGGCACTGAGCCAACAGAAGATGTACTCGATGACGCGGCCACCACACTGAGCGTTCCAGTACGTAGCGCAGCATCAATTTGAATGTTCGACTGCTCGCTCAAAGTCAGTGTAAACAACAATGTGTCGCATTAAGAGCTGTACTAGACATCAAAATAGAGTCTTTCTAGGCGCACTTACGAGCGAAACATGAGTTGTTCCAATACTGACATAAGTTGACGTAGCAAAGACTTGAATCAGCCCATTAAATGGAGAGATCTGGGAATGTTAATAACATGAGAATAGCATCTCTTATGATTATGATGTACTGCCTGATCAATATGCGCTCTTCCTATCCAAGCGGGTGGTTTTGTTATTGATGTTTGCCATCTCTGCTGTTCGTTTGTTCATCATAGTGTATTTCGTAATAACTAGCAATGGAAAACAAGGCTACTTCAGATAATAGATAATTCTCGAGAAAACGCTCGGCGTTGGAACTTTTTGTGCAGGCGTTTGTTTTGTTTGTTTGTTTGTTTTTGTTTTTTGTTTTTTGTTTGTTTGTTTGTTTTTCTCAGGCTCGGGTCTAGGTTCGAATCCCGGTTACGCCAAAATAATATTAGTTTTGTGCTGGAACTGATTTTTCTCGTTGCCCCGTCTTTGATATCACCCTTGCGTGGTGGAAAAAGACGTTAAACTCCCAAACATCCCCCCCCCCTCTCTCTCTCTCTCTCTCTTAACGATCTTTCTTTTAAAAACCTCTCCCTTAGCGCCGGGAGCACTCAGTTAGGGAGGAGCCGTACGCTATACCAAGTCTCCATCATCATCATCATCATCATCATCATCTCTCTCTCTCTCTCTCTCTCTCTCTCTCTCTCTCTCTCTCTCTCTCTCTGTGCTAACCTACCACTCCCCACTCTCACCCCGTCTCGCTTATCTCCCTCTTTTCACACACACACACACATACACACACACACACACACACACACACACATACACACACACACACACACACACACACACACACACACACACACACACCGTCGATCTAACTAAGACACTCACTTGATGATCTGTCAGCACGTCTAGATATATTGCGGAATTTTCGAGTTTTACCGCCGGCTCCAAGGAGTGGCTCCACTGACTTCCGATACAAATCCGATCAGAGGCAACTCGGCAAGGAGAACGAAGCAGCGATGTCACCTTGACCTTTATCAGCGCGCATTCACGATGAAATTGAAACGGCTCATTTTGCTCATAAATCATCTCCCGTCGTCAGCAGTGTTTGAAAACTGTTTGCAGTTTCGCCCGATCTCTCCCATCTTGAGCGGAAACAAACTCACCCAGCGCACCTCGCCCCTTAAACCGGTGCATATCGACCCAAAACTCAGTGACGACGGAGGCCTCCAGGGGAATGTTGCGTCGGTTTCCGACCCTGAAAATATTCTCTCCAAGTTTTATTTTGTATTTTCTTTCGGCAGAATCGCTTGAGTTACGATCGCTTCGTTTAGGATAAAATCTCTCCGCCTATTGATTCAGTTAGTTACAGTGTGTTTATGAGGATCCTGAAGAATGGAAGGCTGAGAGAGAGAGAGAGGTGGGGGGGGGGAGGTGGAGGGGGTTGACAGTGGTGGTGGTTGGTTGGGGCTGGAGGGTGCAGGCGGAGGGGTGTGGGGCGGGAAAGGCAGAGCGGGGGATGCTAGGTCTTTGGATGGGTGTTTCAATGTGTCCAGCACTTGAATTAACTCGCCGGTTGAGTATGGCAAGACAATCGGACACAAGCAAAATTGCGCAGTCAACCAGCAAAGGAAAGCATGGCAGGGGTGGGTTAATTATGGGTTATGGGACGAAGGGACGGCTACCCAAACTGAACAGTCCAGCTGAACACCGTTCAATGCAGATAGACTGACACACTTGACTTTCCTTGATTGTGATTGACAAGTTACACAAACAGGTTTCCGTTCGCTTAGCCAGAAGAAACGGGCAACTTCTGAGAAAGCTAGCACATCTGTCCATTTCTGACAAAACAATGTATCCGACATAAACACACGTATCATAAATACTATGTGGGATACGTTGTTTTGCCAGAAATTGGCAGACGTGTTGATCTCTCGTCTAGGCTTGGGGGTCGGACTCACTGCACTCGCCGGCGGTCCGAGTTGCGCTAGCGGTGGACCGGCCGTCCGAGTCGTCCTGGAGCAGGGCGACCTCATCATTGTCACTGTGGGCGAGATCCGTGTTGGTATTGTGCACATACTGTTCATTTTAAAGATGGATGATGTTTGTGTGGCTGTCTTATTTCGCGCCTTGGGAAGGATGACGTTAGAGGGGGAGAGGAAGGATTACTGGGGGGAGGGGGGGGGAGGGGGGAGGGGATTCATGCCAACTTCATGATATCTAGTAGTGATTTGCAACGAGCGTCGCATTTTTTTTTCTGCGTTCGGGGACCCGCGATGGCCGAGCTGGTACATCGTTCGACTTGCAGTGCTCGGGTAGTTAGTTCGAATCCCAGCTGTTCTGCCCCCCACCCTCACAATCACAATCTCCACCTCAGCGGGGTGCTGTCGGTGGTTGACTGGTAACTGAAGATTCTGTCAACAGTGCGCGAGGTCAGGTTCGAGTCCCACTCGGAACCGGCATCGAATTGCTCTCTCTCTCTCTAGCGTGAGGCACCGACCATTCAGTCACGCCCATCGTCGGGGGTTTTCTCCGGGTACTCAGGCTTCCTCCCCTTCTGCTTTGGATATTTTCAGCCCACCGTTTTCTTTGAAAATAATGTAGTTCTAAATTCCGAAACTTAAAGTTGAACTGATCCTTCTAGCCTCCTGATTGCAATGTGTTCATGTCTTGTGTGTAAGACAATGCGTGCGATTCACGTGAGCGTGTGCGTTGGGTTCAGTTTTCGTCGCTTTGAGCGAGACACTGGAATGATACCTGTTATCATATTGATTATTCCCGCCGCATGGGTCCACCCCCCACACCTCCAAGGGGAGCCGGGATAGCCGCATGGTAGAGCGTTGGGCTTTCACTGCTCAGGTCGTGGGTTCGAATCCCGGCTGGGGCCAAATATTTGTGCTGGCCTTTTTTGGTTTAAACATTTTATTCATGGATCACCGTCAAGCAGCGAACAGTAATACATTGAAAGAGAGCAGAACAAGTATCACTTATATACGTGCTCATCTGAACTGGCCTTTTTTTCTCGTTGCCCTGTCTTTGATATCACCCATACGTGGTGGAAAAGGACACTAAACTCCCAAACACCCACCCACCCACAATTCCAAACTCCTTATCCAAAAGCAACATTGTGTCTGCCTTTCGGAGAAACAACACTGCACACGTCTCAGTTGGAGGCAAGAAAACGCAGCATTACAAAACAACTTGACTCGGTTGTTACCGGAACAAACAGAAAATAGAACAGTTTGTTTTTCCTGGCTTCAGCGCGAACTTTCCAAACTTTCAGCCGGTAGACGGCCAAAAAGGTCTTACCTCATTTGCTTGGGAAAATCTCATTACAGCGGCGTTTAATGCTGTAAAAAAAATTGACCTCCTTCTTGGGGTCCCAGTTAGAGATTGTTTTGTTGTTTTTATTTTCGTTTTGTAATTGAATTTGCTTGTTTCGTGGGCCTAGTGCTTGATTGTGTAACTGTCCGATCCTTCACTTAAACGTTGATCAGAGTCGACTAATTGAAGTGTGTGTGTGTGTGTGTGTGTGTGTGTGTGTGTGTGTGTGTGTGTGTGTGTGTGTGTGTGTGTGTGTGTGTGTGTTGTAAGAGGGGGTTTGGCAACAGCGACGTTATCAATAATGTTATATTCTGAATTAAGCCCAGCAAATTTACGGGAGCATGTGAGAGCTGGACTTTAGTGTGTGGTGCCGATGTGGTGGTCTGCGTGCAGGGGGGGGGGGATAAGGGGTGAAATGGGAGGGGTGGGGCCGGGTGGGGGATGTGTACTTGTGTGTGCGTGCCTCTGTCTGTGTGTGTGTGTGTGTGCGCGCGTGCGTGCGTGCGTGTGTGTGTGTGTGTGTGTGTGTGTGTGTGTGTGTGTGTGTGTGTGTGTGTGTGTGTGTGTGTCTGTCTGTCTGTCTGTCTGTCTGTGTAGAAGGAGAAGAGGTGGTGTGTGTGGGGGGGGGGGGAGGAGAATAGACAGACCCAAAGAGACGGGTGGTAGAGGTTGCCTTACATACATGTACCCCGGGTCTGGGTGTCTGGAAATCAATGAACTGAAAATAAAAATTGAATCGTCAGCACAAGAGCGCATGCATTAAAAAATATATATACGGGTGGAAACATAGAAATGTTTGGTGGGTAAACTATTTAATCTTGCGTCCACGAGCTTAGCCAGGTTGCTAGCGGGGACAACCGAGCGAAAAGAGGGAAGAAACTTTGCGGGCGAGAAAATCGCTGGGTGGGCTGTGTAAACTCAGATGCGATCATGCGTGCAAGAACGGGAGCTGACCATTGCTAATTGCTTCCAGGCCGCCTCACGTTGGAGGATGCTGCGTTGGCTTTGTCCGTAAAGTGTTTTGTCGCGATCTAGCAGCGTGCAGGAGCAAATGGTCCTCTCCCAGTCACAAATGGCCCAGGAACACAAAAAGGGGAAAGAACTTCGACTTTGAAAGACACACGTAATGCGCTGGGGGTCGTTGTAACTCGGCCAATAAACTTTTTAAGGGCTCTTTCAAGCCGTTAAGATATTTGCCAAAGCCATTACGTTGAAAGTGCTGGGTCGCAGTGACCTTATCCAAACCTTCCCTTTTGCCATGGGTGATTTATCAGTGAATTTATGACGACATAGTTACACAAGAGAGGAGCGGGAGATTATTTGTACTTTTTAGGGAGGTAATTCCCTTCCTGGGAAGTCAGAAAGGCCGATTAGCCCCTCCAACAACCGATGAGCTCATGACAATTCTTCAGGGGCAGTGTGACCTTGGGCGCTGGGTATATGTAAATGACTTGCATAGCAACACAGGGCTTTTATCTCACAGGGAGTAACCAATCGGTAAAGCGGAAATACTTCAGCGGGAATAGCCATTCGGTAATGCGGAGAATCGGATGACACTGTTGCTCCATTAAAAGTTTCGAAACTTCAAGAAAGAAACACACAGTATGTTCGTTGTAGAATTTACTGTTGGGCTTATGGGGAGAGAACTTGAGAGAGAAGGGAGGTAAGTGGAGGCAGGAAAATCTCGTGCTGTAAATGAAAGGGACTGGTATTGTATTTGTATATTGTTCACTTTCTTTTTTTTTCTTTTTTTTCTTTTTTTTTTCTTTCAAGTATATGCATCGCTTCCATGTCGGCTTTTTTCAATGTTTATTGGCCTCTCGGTGAATATTTGTCAGTCAGTTTAACACTGCAACTTTGGTCGGCCGGATTTTTTTTTCTTCCATGGCCACAGTGATTAATTTTACTATAATACAAAAGACCCTAAAGTGCTTATCAAATCAATTGTGGTTAGGCCCTTTTACAATATCACGATAGAACCAATTTCAAATCTACCGTCAAATTGTAAACGGTCCTAAGTGCTTATTAAATCCCTTCGCTTTGGCCCTTTTTATGTTGTTTCCATAGTAATGGAAACAACATAATAGGACGGGCTAAAATTTCCACGTTCATAGGCAAGCATCTGTGGTACAAACGCACGTCACTGCCGATCTCCCGCAGAGACGATTATGCAAGTGTAACTCTGACAATGACGTAAGAAAACTTGCGTCATCGATGCTGACGCGTATGGTGTTCCGAACGCAGTTCTCCTCCTCAGTGAGTGCCGTCTGTGCGGATGTGTGTGCGTGTGTGTGTGCGTGTGTGCGTGTGTGCGTGTGTGAATTGTGTCCGGGCCCGTTTCTTCGAAGATACTTAACCGAATGGCTTCAAATTTGGGGTATCCAAATTTATCAAAATGTTACATTAGACGATTCAAGCGTGTGATGATTGCTTAAGTGATTTGGGAGTTATCGCCCTTTTGAGACAAGTTGGTTGTCTTTCGTGTACAGGCGTAATATTTATTTAAATCACTCAATTTTTTGGCAGTAGATAGCTTGAATACGGACTCTGAATTGACTCACTACTAGAAAATGGTCGCTCTTATAGTTTTCATGTAAACCGAGCCTGAGTTGACATTGCATGTGAACCCAGTTCAGATGCCTATTTCTCCGAAAATACTAAACCGATCGATTTCAAATTTGGGGTTTCTAAATGAATCAAGATTGTTGAATAGAAGGCCCGATCCAGGTACAATTGCACACATGATTTGCGAGTTATCGCCCTTTTCAAAAAAAGTGGCTTTCTGGCGTTTAAAGGCGTAATATTTACCTAAACCACTCCATTTTTGGGACATAGATAGCATGAATACGGACTCTCAACTGAGTGAATTTTGGATGTTGTCGCTTTTATACTTTTGGCGTAAACCGTACCTGATGAAAGTGCTGGTGAACACACTTTAGATCTCAAAATCGCTCCTACTATACATAGATAATGAGCCTGGGGTGCCATAAAAATATACAAAAAAAAATTAGAAAAATTCACTGCAGCCGTTGTCGTCAGTTGACTCGAAAATTTGTACTCGAAGCACATTTCCTTTACACAAGCCACACGCCTCACAAACATCGCAGAAAAGGCACACGCGCACTGACGCAAAACTGTATCAGCGTCAGTTTGCCGACGTCATGTTTGATTGACGTGGGGGTGTGTCGTCACTTTTCGGAAGTTCTCTATTTGTAGACGGGGAAAGCGGGAGTTTCATTGATGTAGTGAGCTTTGTTTTTCCCACTGACTCTCACTCAATAGCATAGTAGAGTGAGAGAACACCACATAGGTCTCAATGGAGCACATGCACAAACGCGGCTCGCGCAAGTCTGCGTGCGTGCGTGCGTGCGTGCGCGCGCGCGTATGTCTGTGTGTGTCTGTGTGCGCGCGCGCGCAGCAGACATAACACATAGTGAAAAAAACGTTCGCCGCGCAGACTTGTCTGTTAAACACATTGAGCCGGTATAAATTCGATCTTTACACTGCGCAGCAGCAACACTTCAATTTTCATGGGGCTGCTTTCATTGCAAGAATTGTATCCGAGTCAAAGTTATTACGTCAAATGTATTATGCGTCATCCCAATGAGGAAAACGTCATAGATTTCAAAGAAAACAACTTGACGTCTCTCTTCCAAAACCAAGATTGGTCTGACAAGCCCGGTCAGTTGTTTCCATTGAGAGAGAGAGAGAGAGAGAGTGTGTGTGTGTGTGTGTGTGTGTGTGTGTGTGTGTGTGTGTGTGTGTGTGTGTGTCCTCCCGTATACATGGCATTACAAAAGAACGACCGTGACGACAGCAGGTGATTAAATGGAAACAACATATTGGGCTGGTCAGTGGCCATCTTGTTACCTTTTGACAGAAGACGAGATATTCTAATTCTATCGTCATTTGGAAAAAAGACTCCAGGAGGCACGGATCTGACCAGCACTTACATCCTTTTACCACGTGACGATACAACCGCGCCTGTCTTGTTTTGATCCAAGCCTTGCCATCTGCGCTTCCAGTGTCTGCCAATGTCTGTCTGCGCTTCGCTCCCCAAAGACACTTGCGGATCCAAATATTATTTCGCTTGCACAATTTTGCCCCCAACTTGGTTTTGTCTGCGCGGTTTGAACAGCCGGGGCCGAGGGTGGAGAGCAGCATTTGCATGTTAATGCCAGGTCCCCCTGATCCGCTCTGCATACACGCTTGCAGCAAAATGGCAAATTCTGTCGGAGAAATAATCAGTTTTTGAGAAATTAGGTCAGAAACTAAAGCTATTGGCATGCGCAGAGGCTTGTTTACTCTGGGGGAAAAAATATCGAGGCAGGACGAGGGACATGTTGGGAACAGTCTTCGTCTGTGATTTCTGTAGGACAAACCATATTCAACGCGCCTGTTTCAAGGTGACTATGCTTCACAGAGGAACACTTTTTATTACAGTTTCGCCTGGGAGTGTGCATGTACGTTTGAAGAAATCTTAATGGTAAGCGGTGACGCCGCTGCGTCCGAAAACAAGGCTAAACTGAGTGTCAAAGTATCATTTTTGAGTCATTCGTTTTGCGGAAACATTCAAACGTCTTTACTGACGCTAAAACGCGCGCGCGCGCGCGCGCACAGAGAGAGAGAGAGGGGGAGAATAGTTTTAAGTTTGATAGTTGTTTAGTTATAATTCTTTGAAGTTGGAATCGACTGTGGTCACGGAGTCTCTGTACCCTGTGATCTTTTGACTGATCTAAAGTAGCTGAACACAGTCCCCATGCAACGAGTCTAGCCTTGTTTTTCGCATGCGGTGTCACGTATAATGTTTACGTATAACAGTCGCCTTGTGTTTGGCTCTACTGCAAGCCTTCTGTTGGCGCGATGCCAGCTGTAAAAGGCTGTGGCTGTGCAGGTGTGTATAACTCGCAGTTTTTCGGTCGAAATCAACAAACGGGTGTTGTGTATTTTCCGTAATGAGGGGCACCTCATTGTGAAAACTCCATATGAACAGTTACTGTCGAAAATCATTGGCGATTGACTTGCCAAACGCACTATCAGTCGTCACAACACCCAAACAGCTTAAAACGATGTGTTAGCATCGACATTTCCGGGGATGGGCGCTTAACTTTGGTTACAGACCAGTAATTGCTTCCGGGTCATGTAGTAAGAAGTACGCTAAATATAGTAGAAAATCTTTGCCCCTTTTAAAATTTGTGTGCACAGTAAAAAATGGCAATCTGGTGCTTTTTCGTTGGATTTGTAAACAAGTTTCATGCTAGGTAATAGTAAAATTAGGGAAAAATGAGCCTGGCTTGTGGACTATTTGTGTTCATGCGCGGCCGTCACAGGAGCCAGCAGACGACCGTGGAATGAGGGGGTATGTGGTCGCTGCCAACAATGCCAAAGAACGGAACAATGGAATTTGTTGAAATTTACTCTAGACATGGGTCTATGGCTGCCTGATTTTTGTGATTTTTTTCGTGAATTTTAAAGTATTTCTATGGTGTCATCTGCAACGTTATGTGTAAGAGGAATATATAGCGTTTTCCACCAAAAATTCATCTATGGTACGTACCCTTAGCATCGACATTTCCGGAGATGGGCGCTTAACTTAAGGTATTGCGAGTGGCTGTATAGTCCGGGCAAAATGGCCGTGCAGCGCTGCTCTCACAACCGGACTCATCCCCTTAATTGGTGTGTCCTCTTCTTGTCCGTCACCGCCGAAGCCGTGCTAGTGCCTTGTCGTTGCCCGCCCGGTGGAATACTATCCGGAAGCGGTTCCCCTGTCCCAGACAGTCTCCAGAATGTTCATGCCGAGCACACGCGCCTCCTTTGGGCATAATCCCCAGTCCCCACATGAAGACGCTCCCGTTGTCTCCCTTGGGCAAATTCTCTCCCTTTGTTTACCGTTCTTGCCGCCGGAGCGGCGTGGCAATTTCACAGAGGTCTCCTCCTTCATTTGCCGTCAGTCGCGAAAGCCCTGTGGCCACAAGATACTTCATTATTTTGGGTTTGAGGATTTAGGGAGGAAACGGGGAAGGCGGCGGGGGGGGGGGGATGTTATCTGGTTATGGGGAAATAGGGGGGAAAATTTGACTTCTTCAAGTCAAATTTTGCCGAGGACGTTTTGGCCAACAGTGAGGGCTGAGATTTTGAAATGGTGTACAAAAATCGCTTTTTAGACCCCCAGGTACGTCCTGGCAGCAACAGTGTAACAACGGCGTTTATTTTCTGCCCTCGACGCGAACAATTTAGTTGCAAGAAACGGTTGAGGAGGATCAGGCAAACCTCTGAACTGACTGATTGGTCGCGGGTTCAAGTTTCTTTCCCTCTTCATAAGGGTGATGCCAAAGACGGGGCAAAGAAGAAAAATCCAGTACAAATGTTTGCCTCCCATGCGGGATTCGAACTCACGACCCCAGCATTGAAATTTCAGTTCTCTGCTAGCTCGGTTATCCCGGTGTAATAAGCCAGATGTACGCACCTGTCTCGTTTGACTCCCGGGCACTTCTAGCGTGAAGCTGCATTGACCCGGGGCACGTGCAGCCTCAAGCAGCGTTGACCCTGGGCACTTCCGGTCTCATGGTGCTTTGACGTGACCCGGGACTCTTCCGGGGCACTTTCAGCCTAAAGCTGCTTAGACCCGGGGCACTTCACGCTTGAAAAGT
>JACVVK020000075.1:1115000-1187500 GCA_018292915.2 Batillaria attramentaria
TATGTGTTTTATCTCAGAGTAAATATAAGGAAAAGGGTCTGCGTCAGGGAATATATTCTTTGCTTTTTATTTGTTCGCGGCCAGGGCATCGACTGTACCTAATTTTATCTTACATTTTTAATCGACTTTCAGTGATTCTCTCCTTTCAGGGTGCAATAGTCCGAAGTAATCAAACAGTATTATGAGCTATCTGTGTTTGTTGACTTCTCAGTAATCATTGCGGTGATGACGCCTGGTGATTTTTTTTTTTTTTTTTTTTTGGGGGGGGGGATGCTCCCAACTCTTTTTTTGCCAGCTTCAGTGGTGTTCCTCCCAGGAGGGCTCGAAAGCTGGGGCAGTGTTTATTATGCATGATGATGGAGATGAGGATGATGGTAAGATGATGGAGGTCCGTGTGGTTTGGGGCTGCGGGACAGGGCCGCATCCCACGCTTCCCGGCTGTCATAAATATCCCGGCGATAACCAGGCCCAGGAACTACGACACCAGCGGTGGGATTTTTAGCGTGCACACTTGTTGATATTTGTGCGTGTGTGTGTACACGCATGCTGGACAGGCACCGTAAACGAGCCTGTACGTGATTTTCACTCGATTTGGAAAAGAAAATTCCATCCAAATTCCTGCTCACCAGGGGTTCGAACCGAGCGACTCAGGATTTTAAGTCGGACGCCTTAACCACTAGACCAAATACAATTAAAGCTTTTTGTTTCAGATGACGGTAGATTTGGATGCGTACATAAATTATTATAATTGTGCTGTGCGGTAGCATCCAGCAGCAAACAAACTCGAACTGTGTCAAAGGTCAAGGTAAAAAAAAGAGTTGGTAAAAGGGGTTACCACTTATCCCGTGATTTTTTTTTTCTCTCTTCTATATACACCACGCTTAGTGTTTGCACTGCTGTCGTTTTGTTGACGGCAGATGGTGCCGCTCGTGAGTTGATATCGACGTCTCTCCAGCTAATTGATCACATCCTATCCGTGTGAAGTGACGTGTGTACACACGGCAATCCGTGCGTGTGTGTGAACAAGGTGTTAAGGACGATGTACATCACGGTCTGTCAGCCATTCTAGCTATGGTGGCGGCTTGGAACAATTTTAAATACCATTTTGGTTTTTTCGGTCGTGTGCGGTTTGGGTGGGGTGCATAATGTTTACGATTGGATTTTTGGGGAAGCAAAATAATCTCTCTCTCTCTCTCTCTCTCTCTCTCTCTCTGACAGCCGCGAATTAGTCTTTGTGGCTTGCGCGGCTTTAAGCCCTAAAAACTCACTCACTCACTCTCTCTCTCTCTCTGGTGTTTGTACTACATGTATTAGTGTATGGTGTGATTTTGAACTTTGAAATGTACTTTGTCTTGCTTATATATTACTAATAATGAGTTCACCTTATTACTGTAGCATTTGATAGTAGTTTAGCAACCGTGTGTGTGTGTGTGTGTGTGTGTGTGTGTGTGTGTGTGTGTGTGTGTGTGTGTGTGTGTGTGTGGTAAAACCTAACTCACAGTACTCACATCGCGATCAAGATTCGAAGATTGGTGGGTGTACTCAGCCGAACACCGGGCTTAGGCGGAAACAAAATCAGAAAATCGGATTTTAACGTCCTTTTTTACCACGTATCGCCAAACAGGGCGACCAGAAAACACAGTTTTGCATTGCAGTTCGTCGCGGTTTTGGTGGGATGGTTGAATGTATACGAGGGAGTTTTGGCCGGCGAAATAATAACTTTGCCACTCCCCGACCTGGCTGATTTTCACCCATCGTTATATAGTGTTTCATCGATATAGTGTTCGTTAGCGTTTCGCCGATCCAGTTAACGTTCTACTGACAGAGTTAAACTTTCCCCGGTTCGGATTGCATCGCCGATCCGGTTAGCATGGCATCTTTCAGGTAGCGTCTTATCGATTCTGTTGGCGTTCCACCGATTCGGTGAGCGTTTCTCTGATCTTGTGTTATCGATCCGGTTAACAGTTCGTCTTTTCGGTTAGCGTTTCGCCGACCCGGTTAGCGTCGGATCTATGGATCTGGGTTTCGTTTCATCGTTCCAGTTAGCGTTTCGCCGACCCGGTTAGCGTCGGATCTATGGATCTGGATTGCGTTTCATCATTCTAGTTAGCGTTTCGCCGGCCCGGTTAGTGCGT
This sequence comes from Batillaria attramentaria, assembly GCA_018292915.2. Classification (NCBI taxonomy): domain Eukaryota; kingdom Metazoa; phylum Mollusca; class Gastropoda; family Batillariidae; genus Batillaria; species Batillaria attramentaria. Next base: position 1,117,136 of record JACVVK020000075.1, read on the forward strand.
TATTGATCCTGATAGCCTTTCCTCGATCCAGTTAGCGTTTTATCTATGGATCTTGTTTGCGTTTCATTTTTTCTGGTTAGCGTTTCATCCGGGTCCGCTTAGCGTTTCGCACTCCAGCCGATCGCCACCTCTCCGTCTGCACTCAGCCGCTGTGTTGTTCAAATTGAACGTCCCTGTTGACTCTGCCGCCCTCAATAGTGCGCTATTACGAGTTCAAGCACAACACTTCACTGGCCCCGGGTTTGCCGGGTGGTGGCCCGGGTAGGGTGTCACGTCAGATGCTAATCTGTGTCACACATTCATTTCCCTGGGCTTGCGGGTTTGTGGGTTTGTGGGCAAAGTGCGGTGAGGTTGAGAGGTGAGGAAGAGGTCTTGCGGTTTGATTGTAGGGAAAAATGCAGATTGTTTTTCTGTTCTTTTGCAGTGAGGTTGCGAGGTGCGGTTTAGACGTCTTGTGTGGTTTGATTATGGAGGGAAAAATGCGGATTGTTTTTCTATTGTTTTGCACAGTTAGGAGAGATAGTACATTGTCTGTTGTATAATAATAGTTTTTGACAGAGGTTTGACAGTAGACTTGGCGAGATTTCGGATCAGGAATCGCCCACGAACCGTATTTTAACTCTTAAAAGCCCAAGCCCACTTTATGATATGGTTAAAAGGAACAAGCCTCTGCACACCAGTAGGAGCCACTTCGAGCCACTATTACGCAAGGCGTGGGTCCTTCCCGCTTGGCACGAAACTGCTGCAAATTGCGTCTTCAAGTGTCCTCAAGTGGCTTCCAGTGATCTAAAGATTTCAATTAAAAAAAGCTTTTGTAGCATAGGCTTTCAACAGTTTGAAACGTTCTACAATAATAAGAAATTGCGTATGTTGAGTTTGAGACCAGACTTAAATACTAGCCCAGCAAATGTCTCAGTGCAGGCAGTCCCATGCGCTGTGTCCGTCTGTCTGTCTGCCCGTGTGTCCATAAGGGTGGGTGGGTGTTTGGGTTTTAACGTCCTTTTCCACCACATAGGGTGATATCAAAGACGGGGCAACGATGAAAAAGCCAGCACAAATATTTGGCCCCAGCCGGGATCGAACTCACGACCCGAGCATTAGAAGTCTAACGCTCTACCATTCGACCACCCCGGCTCCCCGTGTGTCCATAAGGTTTACTTAGCGCTGGCAGAGACCTCATTCTTTGGGGACCTTTTCGCCCCGTTGTTATGAAAGTCTGTGAAGCCTTGTTTTGGTTTAAACAAGTTTACTGCAAAACAGGTTGTAGACACGTGACACTTGAATTGATGAGCATGAACAAGTACAGCTTATGGTAAGTAATACTCGTGGTGGAGTGAGTGAGTGAGTTTTTAGGGCTTAAAGCCGCGCAACAAAGACTAATTCGCGGCTGACTCGTGGTGGAACAAATACATTGTGACAGTCTTGCAATGGCAGACTAAAATAATTGATCCGTAATTGTGATAAATCAACACTACAAGCGAGACAGAGGAAAAGGCAGAGAGAGAGAGAGAGACAGACAGACAGACAGACAGAAACAGCGAGAAAGGCAGAGAGAGAGAGCGCGCGACAGAGAAAGACAGAAGAAAAGCAGAGAGTGAGGCAGTGACAAACAGATAGACAGGCAGAGAGTAGAGAGAGACTGAGAAACAGACAGACAGAGAGGTTCTATGTGTACTCACAACGTGAAAAAAAATCTCCGCCGAGCTGCGCTAGACTCTGTTAAGAAAAGTATCATGTAACTGAAAACGTGCTGCACGAGTTATGAAATCCTGAACTTTACTGAAGATTTTTCTTGTATAGAGCGACACCTGCTACCGTGAAGGGGTGTATGTGTGTATGTATAAGGCCTTGTTTTTTGTCTAGGTCAGAGTCTAGTCAAATAAGTGTCATGGCACGTGATAATCAACAGCAGCGACAAGTCTGCCAGTAGCGTGAGAAGCGTGACAAATACCGGGGGTTAGTTGTGGATTACTGTCTGGACACGATACGTCCTCCCCCACGACGTTCAGACTTTGCTGGCCAACCTCACCGTCATCGCCGCATGCCAAAGATACCAGAACTCTTGATGGTTCTACAGTTCCCGGGCCTGGTTATCTCCGGGATATTTATGACAGGAAGCGTGGGATGCGGCCCTGTCCCGCAGTCCCAAACCACACGGACCTCCATGGCATCATCTTACCATCATCCTCATCTCCATCATCATGCTTAATAAACTTTGCCCCAGCTTTCGAACCGTCCTGGGAGGAACACCACTGGAGCTGGCAAAAAATAGTTTGGGGCAGCCCCCTCGCCCCCCCCCCCCCCCAAAAAAAAAGGAAAAAAAAATCATCATCAGGGTTCATCACCGCAATGATTACTGAGAAGTCATCAAACACAGACAGCTCATAATACTGTTTGATTGCTTCGGACTATTGCACCAAAGAAGCGAATCAAAAGTCGAATAAAAACTGATGTAAGATCAAATTAGGTACAGTCGATGCCCTGGCCGCGAACAAAAATTAATAAAAAGCAAAGAATATATTCCCTGACGCAGATCTTTTCCGTATATTTACCCTAAGATAAACTGGACTACTGTATGTTCTGTTAGTCTAGGAGGCGTGTTGGCATCGTCAGAATCTTCTATGAATCAGTTAGTCAATGGGTCAATCAGTTTCATGTACATGGTGGATACTTTCTTTACATGTCGGGGAGCCGCGGTAACCCAATGGTTGAGCATTGCACTTTCAATGCTCGGGAAGTGATTTCAAGTACCGGTTTGGGCCAAATATATGTATTTGGGGGGCGGGGGGGTGTTTGTTTTTTTTTTTTTTTTTTTTTTTCGTTTGCCCTGTCTTTAATATCAACTATACGTGTTGGTAAAGAACGTTATACTCCCAAACACACCTACCCACTTTTTACATATCACTGCTCAAAATGTTTTTTTTGTTTTGTTTTATTTTGTTTTGTTTTGTTTAAATGAGAAAGAAAATAAAGAAGAAGACGTTACTTTCAGTTTTGTATGAAAACAAAAACAACAACAACAACAATAAAACGAAATGCATCACTGTCTATTTTCATGGACATCTGCTAAACTACAAACAATTTTTTTGCGTGGGCAACTATGAAAAGTGTTATGTGCATACAAAGGAGCAGTCATTGAAATGAAAATGCTGAACATTCCCCCACCTATCCACATGCACTAGGTTTTCCTTTCATCTTCTTCTGTTTGTGCAAGCGGTAGGTGGGGTGGGAATGGTGGTGGTGGTGTGGTGTGTGTGTGTGTGTGTGTGTGTGTGTGTGTGTGTGTGTGTGTGTGTGTGTGTGTGTGTGTGTGGCGGGGGGAGGGGGTGCGCGCTGGAGGAGTCTCACCACTACATGTTTGCAGCAGTGGCGTCTGCAATGTCCAAGCTGCTTTTTTATCAAAGGAAACAAAAGCTATCAATGACCTCGTCAAACTCTCTATGTAAAAATTCTTCACGACGTTAACAGTGCACCTTCTCCTATATAACCTGGGTAGTTATGATCGTATCTGCATAGCACCAGCCAGGCACCCCCCAGGGTAGGAGATGAAACGGGTAGATTGATCCCTGCGTGGGTGCAGGATCTAGGACAATACCTTAACCTCAAAGCCGGAAGACCTGTAATTTAGCGCCAATCTATCTTCTCACTGCCAGCCGAGGAGAGGACGTCAAACACTGAAGACCGCGCCCCGGCGGTGGCGTCACCGTGATCAGGGCAGATTTGGCTGTTAGATGGACAAAGGGTCTATGGTCTATTAATTCCACGGCGCTTTGGTACTTTTTTCCAGATAATCGTAAAGACCCACAGAGATCTACAGTTGTCCGAGAGAAGGGTCTAAGCGGTTCTTTAATCCGTGAAGCTTAAGCCTTTTTTTCTTCAGATAATGGTAGATATCCTACCACAAGTATGAAGCTGATAGGAACTTTCAGAAATTTCGTCTCTACAGGTTTTGACAGAGTGTGGCATGGCATGGTGTGGTACTGATTCCTCGGCGCATATTGTCCGTCTCTTCTCAGGCGCTCAAGGCTCCGCAGGGCTAGAGGACGAAGCAGCGAAAGCCTGCTTCTGCCAAGCGCTATTTCATGTGCAAACCTCCACCCTGCTATTCACTCTGCGAAGTGCGTGGGACAGTATTTCTGTTTTCCACGTCAGGGTAGACTTCTTGGCATTTCTGGACTCCTGTTAGGGTACACTCGGGGATGGACATTTCAACAACACCATGAACAATCACAACATGAGAAAAAACTACAGCAGTGAAATTGGATGTTGATGAACAAAATCATTCGACTTTCTGTCCACTTTCCATGCACCTTGTGAGAGCCGGGGTGGCCGAATGGTAGAGCGTTGGACTTCTAATGCTCGGGTCGTGAGTTCGTATCCCGGCTGGGGCCAAATATTTGTGCTGGCTTTTTTATCGTTGCCCCGTCTTTGATATCACCCTATGTGGTGGAAAAAGGCCTTAACCCCCCCCCCCCCCCCAACACCCACCCACTCTCCATGCACCTTGTGAGGGGCCCAGTGTGTGTGTGTGTGTGTGTGTGTGTGTGTGTGTGTGTGTGTGTGTGTGTGTGAGAGAGAGAGAGAGAGAGAAAGAGAGAGAGAGAGAGAGAGAGACTCGGACTCGACAAATCTTCTAAATATAGCCACCAATCAGCGCCGTCTAACTGGTCCTCAGTCTGCAACCAAATAACGCCGTCTGCTCAATATGCGGAAACTTTTAACCCAACTAACACTGGCCAGAGTCACCACAGTGGCTTCAGATGCTATAATTATTGTGACCCCAGTGACTGATTTTGATGGCACAGATTAAGTACTTCCATGAAAAGTTGTCCACACGCTGTTGTTTGCTTGTCATGTGTACTCATGCTAACAATTAAAGCGGCATCTGGCAAGATGAGCCACTCCCATCGTGTCGAAAACGTGTTTTGCACATATGCTGCCACTAACGAGTCAGTGGTCTTCCCAAAGTGTTTTTTAGAGCTTTGTAAACTGGTCATGTCGCCAGCGACCACGTGCGAGTTGCACTGAGACGACCACTTGGCATCATCCTCATTAGCTTGCTTTACGTCCTATGGCTTTTAGCCCTTAAGGACAAGTTGTTCCTGGCGTGTGTCTCAGTTTGGCTGCTTGGCTGGGCGAGTGTCTTTGGGTTGGATGAGGGCTGTTTTGCTTTGCTTTGGGCAACGTCAGAGGTTCTCTGCTTGGGTCTCAGATGCCTGGTCTGGGTTGTTTTTCAGTGCCTCGGTGTGTTCTGTCGTCCGTGCTTTTGCCTTTGGGTCATCTCTGGGGTGTCCTTTCGCTCTTTGGTATTACAACCAACTACTTGGCAGTAGCTATATTCTGTTTTACGCTAACGCGTCACGTCAGTTGAACGTGAAATAGGCGGCAGGCACATGATTCGGCTCACGTACGACAGCCCTCTGCTGGCTCATATTTTGCACACATTTGAATGGTATCATAATTCTGTCACGGTTATAAGCCTGGGCCGGTCCGTGAACCTGAAAATCCTGCAGGATGTACCTTTAAATATTGTGGTTGGCACACAAGAAGTATTGTGCCTAGTCTCTGTACTGTGAACCGTCCAAAAGAGAAACTGTTCGACTCCTCACCCCTTCCATTCATTTTTCACGCGCCACACACAGCGGCGCCAAGTCTGTGTACCTTCTACAACAACAAGGTGTAAATATCAAAGGACAAATCACCGCCCAACAGAGAAATCACCCATCACGCGAATTTTAACCAATAGGGATCATCCATCTTATTCGGCCCGGCGAGTGTCGTCAGCGACAGCCTCATTTCCGTGTAATTGGCATGTGCCGGCCTCGTGACGCCCCCCTGCGACAGTGGAGCCCTCTGCACGGGAGGCAAAGAAGATGGCGGAGTTTTGCGCTTCTGCTGCTACCTCGATTTCGACAATTCCTGCTGCCATATTTATGCTAACAGACCGTTCCTAGTTGTTCTCATGGTATCTGTCATCACACCGCTTACACACCCGAACAGTACCAGTGTCTCTAATGCTGGCACTGAGCCAACAGAATCGTACTCGATGACGCGGCGAGTACTCCAGTAGTACGTGTTACAACGGACGCGTGTTGATATTTCAAACAAGCAACCTTTCCCAGAGCAACCGTCGACAAAACGTTTGAATCACAGAAGCACCATTAGCACTCTTCCGCCATATTGTTTACCCCCCCCTGTCCCCTGCCACTTTGACGGCCACGTAACAAAATACCTTAAACGGTGCACGTTGTAATTTAAGGGAATCGATAGTGAATTTGTCCTCCCACAAAAGGCCGCCTTGTTCTGATTATAGTGTTCAAAGGGCTGAGTCGGTGTAGGTTTTGAATGTCCGCGGGTAGCTTGTGCCGGAACGGGAGGGTGGGTGGGTGGGGGAGGGGGGGGGGGTACTTTCACTCGGTGTGAGAGAGACGTTGACACAGGCAATGAAACGAAATATGATCTCAGAGACACTCCCGAGAGAGAGAGAGAGAGAGAGAGAGAGAGAGAGAGAGAGAATACTAGCTACACCGGTAAAAAGAGAAAATTCAGAAAGAAAAAAAAAAAGAGGGTAGTGAAAAATGATTCTAATGGAACTGTTTTCAACTATCTTTCATAACGGTCGTGGCAATTAATGTAAATCTGTCAGCATCCGTGGTTGGCGTAGCTAATATTACGAGAGAGAGAGAGAGTTAGTTAGTTTGTTTGTTTGTTTTTCGGGCTTTACGCCGCGCAAGCTACAAAGACGACAGACAGACAGACAGACAGACAGACAGACAGACAGACAGACAGACAGACAGACAACAGAGACAGAGAATGCGCGCGCCAAAGGCAGAATCGAACACTGACAAACAGATTATCTTACCTCTTACGGTACATTTCAGATGCATTTTACATGAGTCATTCTGAGCCGTAAAGTCCACCGTTCTGTCTGATCAAATTTCTCAATAAAATTTTAATTTTCCTCGAGGCGTTATCGGTGTTAAGTTCACTTTGAATCAAAGACCCTTTCGTTTTCCTGTCGTTGTGTATAGAACAGAAAGAACTTAACCCTTTCGCTGCCAAACGCTTTTTACGGCCGCCCACCGCCCATCCCTTCAGATCAGATGGCACAAAACAGGAATCGAAACAGAGACTGCATCTTAGAGATCAACATCTCGAACGACTTGATCAGTTCTGAAAAAGTTTGGTAAAGGAGCTACAGGTACGAAACATGACATCCAACGACAATGGCAGTGAAAGGGTGAAAAAAGAAAGAAAAAAAAAACTCTCTCACTTGATAGTATCTTGGGCAGAGAGAATGTTAAATGACAATTCCGAGTTTACAACTTGAAAAAAAAAATTGCTTCGGGACATACACGTGTTTCATTGTCGTTCCTTTGTTTTCTGGCCATTCAGTTGTGTATACAGACACGGATTCAGATTAATTAGACATTTTGAGGAGAGACAACATGGAGTATCACAGAGTCATTGTCAAGTTTGGAGCGGCCTCTCTGGATTAAATAGTGTTCAGGTGGACCGTGGAGTTTGGGGCTCAGTCCCTCTGTGGCCTTTCAAGAGTTAAGTCAGATCGCTTGAACTCAATTTCTGCCAAGTAAGTTTGGGGTCGTGCACCTGTGGCATCACTAAAAAGAAATCATAATTAATTTATGTCTGCATGGATTTAAATTTGGCTTAGTGGGAGTGTTGCACTTTGATTATACTCGTGTTTGCTGCAGTAAGAGCCGTCAAGGAACAGCTACTCTTGCCTGATTTTCGCATACAGGGCCAAAACCAAAAAAATCGTGATACTTACGTCTGGAGCATATGACTGCCCATTTCATCTCAAAGTGAAAAGCTCTCCAACGAGGTGGTTTAGGAGATAGCCATCATTACATCCGTCCACACACACACACACACACACACACACACACACACACACACACACACACACACACACACACACACACACACACACACGACACACGCACGTCTCCCGCCAAAAAGAACGCAGCAGCATAGTGTGCACGTAAGGTGTCTAGGCGCAGATTTCTGTGTGCGCGAAAGTTTTACTGACGTTGTCTGGAGAAACGTCACACTCTTGCTTTTTTATCAATGAAAGTTGCTCTATAGAGAAACAACTTAAACACAGAGGCAAGAACGTGGAATACTCGAGCGCGGTGCCGGGCCAAATGTGCTATCACTTGTATTTTAAAATGACCGACAGCCGCATCTGCGATTCTTGGCTGTGACCCAGTGATAGACAAGTTACATCGACATGACCCCATTCACACAGGCGTGAGGATTTTTGCATCCAGCAACGTCTACATGCCACTGAGCTCGGCGACTTTAAAGCTACACCCTGAAATTAACGCATTTCCGTCGGGCCCCCGCTTTCAGTGCACAAATCAGTTAAGTCGCCTGTCACGGTTTGCAATTCAATCCAAACGGATTTGGCGCCTCCACCAGAGCCCCCTGGTGGCGAGGGAGAAAGGCTTGTCCCGCCAAACAAGGTGCAAACGACTGGAGCTTAATCCTAACGCGTGTCAGGCTGTAATCTCGCTCACTGGGGCCTGGGTACTGTCGTCTCCTGACGCCATGATGTTGGATTTGTTTTTAAGGGGAAGGGGGAAGGTGGGAGAGGGGAGGGGATGTCGAGCACTAGGAGAAGTAACGATGGCAACTTAGAAAGGTGCACACACACTCGATTGTTGAGGTGGCGAACGGCGTGGATTACGGCGATTAGAACAAGAACAGGAGGCAAAGTCACGGACTCCTGCAGGGTTCCCAGAGACAAAGTGAAGCATACGTCGGCTTACCATACACACACTACCTCCCCAACATTCCGACATACAGACTTCAACGTAAGTCAAGGACCACCTTGACAGACAGGTCTAATTTTTAAGAATTCACACAAAAAAATAGAGATCAAGGAATCTTTCAAAAATTTTTACTGTGAAAGTGTTAAAGGGTTAACAATGCATCCTGCAAAGCTTGCTGAAGCTGAAAAACCACCATGTGCTGCACGGACATCTTGCAGGAATGTTAGCCAAATTTGCAAGTGGTCCTTGACTTATGTTGAAGTCTGTACATACACTCCTTAACGGTAACTGTTGTCTCTCTATTCAAGAGAACTGCACTATCTTCTGTAAAGTTCAAGACTTTATAATACGTGTGGCACGTTTTTAGGTTTTCTATTTTTGTGTGTGTTGTTTTTAGTTACACGTTTCCTCCTTGACAGAGTCCAGTGAAGTTGTTGTTGTTGTTGTTGTTGTTGTTGTTGTTGTGAGTCAAAAGACGTGATTTTCGTGTTCTTTTTTTATTTTGTAGGGCAAGGTGAGTGCCAGGGGGGTTGCAAGAGGAGGCAAGCTGCCAGTAAAGGTGGGACATTTTGCGCACAATAGAGGCAAAGGTGACGCGAGTGGATCTAGGTAAAGTGGCTTTCTGGCCTAAACAGAAAGTAGACTAGCATTACTCCAGTGAGACCTGAGCGGAAAGGAGTCATTTTTTTTAAAGCTCCTGTCAGGTGCGTGCCCTTGAGTGGTCTGTGCGTGATAATTGTTGTTTCTAGGTTGATTTTTAGGGGTGATTATGATGCCTCGGACCTGTAATGCTCGGGTCGTGAGTTCGAATCCCGGCTTGGGCCAAATGCCTGTGCTGGCTTTTTCAGCGTTGCCCCGTCTTTGATATCACCCGTACGTGGTGGAAAAGGACGTTAAACTCCCAAACACCCTCCCACCCACCCTCATTGATTTTAATTAACAAGATAAGAAACAGGGGGGGGGGGGGGGGGACCGTAAGACTTGCTTTGGACAGACGGACAAGAAAACACTATGGGGAAAGCAGGATTATACTTATTGTCTGTGGAAGCCTCTGGAGGGCGGGGCCGAGGTTTCGGGTCAAATTTAAACTGTCTGTCGGGGCTTTCTGTTTCAGGATAATGTTGTCTGGCTTGCAGACACACACGTCGGTGGGTATTGGCCACTTGTGGCCCATTCTCTCTCTCTCTCTCTCTCTCTCTCTCTCTCTCTCTCTCTCTCTCTCTCTCTGCCCACACTAAAGGCAGTCCATTCAGTGACGACGACGACGACGAATTTCTGCACTGAAAACTACCAAGCTGACAACAATAACACCCCCCCCCCCAAAAAAAAAAAAAAAAAAACAACTCAGCATTGTTCAAGTTTATATCCAGAAACCCCGCCAGGGGTGGGTGGGTGTTTGGGAGCTTAACGTCCTTTTCCACCACGTAAAGGGGGGGGGGGGGGGGGATATCAAGGACGGAGCAACGAGAAAAACGCCGATACAAATATTGGGGGATTTCTGGGATTCAAACTCAGGCCACGAGCATTGAAAGTCCAACGCTCTACCATTCGGCCAGGGAGTGCATGGATGTATGCATATATGCAAAGAGCATGATCATGATGATTAACGGTTGCGTTTCTACAACCTACATATTGCAATGAACTTGTTGAAACCAGACAGCATGATCGTAGGTCGTATGCACGCTACTCAGCAGCTTCTGTCGGGATTTGAACCTATACCCTGTCGTGTAAGATCCAGCCCGCAGCCGTGGCGCAAGAATATCCGAGAATCTAGTTTGTTCCAGAAAAGTCACGGCGTACTAGAAGCTCTGTTATTTGAAAAGTCTACGTGTATGTGCAGACCTTTGCCTTCTCCGAGCCGACAAAAAAGTATTAAAAGAAAGTCAAAGCTAAAAGATATTATACCTTTCTCCCCTATCGGCGTGCGGAGGAATGGACAAAGTAAAAGAGACAAGACATGCATGAATGGGGCAACAATGACATTAAACAAAAATACACGATGCGCGCAAACAGAAAAGATAGCAAATTGACATAAATTATGTACATTGGCAGCAGCAAAACGAGGTGTTATGAAACAAAAGTCACTCGGAGGACATTCGCAAGTGTGGAAAACTGTGCAGCGTAATATTCACACACACACACACACACACACACACACACACACACACACACACACACACACACACCCGACCCTCCACTTTGCTTTCCATCCTCGTTGCCACCCGCTGCAGCACGTCCCCACCTGTGTCGCTATGACAAAACCTCCTACCTGAATCCGGAGCCGATGACTGATGACCCGTAATCTCCTGAGGCAGGTCACGGTACCCAGATCCTTAGACACACCTTGACTTTACCTTTACCTTCCAGTTACTTACCGGACAGGTTCTGGGGTCAAATGTCAGGCGACGGAGGCGGGCGGTCGCGATGGCTCATGGGTATGTTACAGCAGGATCCTCAGCAAGGAGTGGACGTGGTTCAATGTCTTTGACGTCTGCCTGTTCCTCTTTGGACAAACCATTTTTCGCCGGTCGAGATTGCTAATTTGGAACTCGTTTTCGGACATTTTATATGGTTTTTGTGGGTTTAATGAATTATACCAGTATAGCTGATAGTGACTGAATATAATATTTACGTTATAGATGAGGAATAATATGGGGGGGGGGGGGACTTGCACAGGGAAGGAAAGCTGTGGGTTCCAGAGAGAACCCCTCAGTGACAGAGCAGCCAAGAAACCAGGAAATATCATACTGCAGCTCGACCTGCCTGGAACTATGACAAACAGTGATAAACTGAAAAGGTTTTATCTGTTTTCAAGTTATCTGTTTTACCCGTACTGTTTATCCGTCTTTTATCTGTTTTTATTTGCTCATATAAGTGAACATATTTTATGTAAAGCGCCTAGAGCTTAAATAAGGTAAGGGCAGCAGGGATAGCCGAATGGTAGAGAGCTGGACTTTCAACAATGCGCAGGTCGTGAGTTCGAATTCCAGCTGCGGCCAAATATTTGTGCTGGTCTTTTTCCTCGTTGCCCTGACTTTGAAATCACCCATACGTGGTGAAAATGGACGTTGAACTCTCAAACACCCACTCTTAAATAATCAAAATTAATGTTCTATGATTATCATTATTACTCTAGACCAAACAGTATTCAATGTGACACCGTATTCTGAAATAAGAGACGGGGGGGTGCGCATATGGGCTTCTCCTAGCACACACACATACACCCTCTCAAGACCGAACTGTACTGGATAAACCGACTAAGCCCAGACCTTGACAAAACCTCTCCTACCATCTTTCTCGCTGGCTCTACTCACCCCCACTGAACGGCAAAATATGTGCCAAGAGGGCGCTCGCACATTATTCAGCCGGGGGCTGGGCACTGATAAATCTACTGCATCGCTTTCAACAAAAGATAGGGATCAGGCCACAAAGAAAGAAGAAGAAATCCAGAGTATAACTCTTTCCTTAACTCTCAGCCACCTTCACGTCGTTTGGCAAAGCGAAAAACATCACTCTTGCGAGAGTAGAACTTGTGGGAACTTTTTTTTTAACTGAAAAAAGAAAATAAAAAGAAAGAAAGAAAAACACGCACGCACACACACACACACACACACACACACACACACACACACACACACACACACACACACACACACACACACACACACACACACACACACACGCACGCACGCACGCACGCACGCACACACACTGACACTGACACTGACACACACACACACACACACACGGAACATGTTTTTAGTCCGAACAAACCGCGAACACGACCGAACATGGCGTTTTTTCGTCAGTGTTTCTCGTGTGACTTACGGCCACAACATGTCTGTGCTCTAGGGTTTTTCCCGGATCGTGTTTGAGCAGTGCTCGATGTTTGTTCGGACTAAAACTGACGTACTCCCGTAGTCGACATGAATATGGCCCCTTTAAAACGTTTCCAATAACTTATTGTTAATAATAATAGTAATAATTGTGTTTCTTGAACTGGCTCAAAGCACTGCGAGCTGAACCCAACACGCACGCTCACGTGAATCACACGCATTCTATCACACCCTAGACATGAACATTACGATCACGTGGTGCGAAGGGTCAGCTCAGCTATTTCAGTTTTTGAATTTAGAATTGCACTTATTTCCAAAGTTTGTGGGCTTAACATTTCCAAAGCAGAGGAGGGAGGAAGCCGGAGTACCCGGAGAGAACCCCCGACGGTCGGCCCGCCGAGTGAACCGTGCCCACCTACGAGAAGTAAAAATTCTTCCCTCCGACTGGGACTCGAACCTGACCTCTCGCACTCGTGGCGAAGTCTCTTAACCACTAGACCACCGACCGCCCCGACCGATCCAGCAGCCAAAGAGTCATGTGTAGGGTGATTTTTAATATTCCACTTGTTTGCGATGCTAACAGTGACCACCTACCCTCTCATTCCTCTGTCGTCTTTTAGCGCTTGTGCCAGCCGCGCATGAATACAACTGACTACTCCACACGCCAGCCTCCACTGTTTTCTTTTTTACCTGGCACGAAGCTTATTTACAGAGCCAACAAACAGTCTTAGATTGCTTTCTACTCTACACACAAATCAGTTGGGGAGCCGGGGTGGCCGAATGGTAGAGCGTTGGACTTTCAGTGCTCGGGTCGTGAGTTCGAATCCCGACTGGGGCCACATATTTGTGTTGGCCTTTTTTCTCGGTGCCCCGTCTTTGATATCACTCATACATGGTGGAAAAGGACGTTGAACTCCCAAACACCCACCCACCCCCTACACACAAATTTAAAAAAGGGGGAAAAATTCAGTACTTATATTTAGCGCAATAGTTACTACACGCCCCGGAAGATATTAGTAACGTGTAACCTGCAGCTGCAACATTCCTCATTGGGCGAAAAGATAAACTAGCATGGCGGCGACTCGAACAACAAAACGGTTCAGTCGTTCCAGCGCCGGGCCACCGGCGCGGCGCACGTTAAAGTCAAACCTGCACATGAGCAGTTTGGCGTACAAACCGGCGTCTGCCAAACTAGAGAAACAAATGACTGCGGCAACCCAAAGCGATCAGAGACCAACTGTAACAAATGAGCACAAGTGTTTCCTCTGAACCTACAAGCAAAACCCCTCTACACTGAGGCTGGGGTCCACAGCGCTATGGCGCCTAGGGAAACGAATGAACACAACCACTGCAAAACATTGCCAACACTGGCTGACACGTGGGTGTTAAAGCAAAATGGCTGCGGTCGTACGAGGTGTCATTTTCCGGATTCAAAACTTTGGCTACACACCGGTATTAGCTTCCGGGGCATGTAGTAACAATTCGGCTAAATATAGTAGAAAATCTTTGCCCCTTTTAAAATTTGTGTGCAGAGTAAACAATGGCAATCTGGTGCTTTTTGTTGGCTTTGTAAACAAGTTTCATGCCAGGTAATAGTAAAATTAGGGAAAAATGAGGCTGGCTTGTGGACTATTTGTATTCATGCGCGGCTGGCACAAGAGCCAGCAGACGACCGTGGAATGAGGGGGTATGTGGTGGCTGCCAACATTGCCAAAAAACGGAACATTGGAATTTGTTTAAATTTCCTCTACGCATGAGTCTATGGCTGCCTGATTTTTGTGATTTTTTTGGTGAATTTTAAAGCATTTCTAGGGTGTCATCTGCAGCGGTATGTGTAAGAGGAATATATAGCGTTTTCCTCCAGATTTGCATCTGTGTAACGTAGCCTGTATATTACGATTCAATGACACAAACTGATTGTTCATTAAAAGTACTTTATTCATTCCTAAAAACGGAAACTCAGTGTCTGTGTCTGCACGACATGATAAAACCAGCAACACATGGCAAAGTCACATTTCTAAAATCTGAGAGTTCACGGGTCTGTGTCCTGTTGTGAGATCTTCACAAATGTAGGTGGTTGCTCGATTAACGATCGGAACGAGAAACCGAAATCCGCTGGTCAAACGAAGTGCCACTCAGATTCAAAAATTGTAAAAGGAAGTGTTACCTTTTGGTCAAACGAACAAGTAAGTGCCACTGTCTGCTCAGGACACACACACACACACACACACACACACACACACACACACACACACACACACACACACTTCAATTTCGACTTTTGGCACTTTCGTGGTCGTCTGGTTGAAAATTTTGACTCGACTGAGAGTGGCACTGCGTTTGGCCGCGGCCATTTTGCTTAGCCGCCGTGACACAGAGGCGAGAGAACGAAAAAAAAAAAAAAAAAAACAGAAGAAATTGTAGCCTGTTGGTAAACGGAAAGAGACCTTAGGACAAATGCGAAGTGACAAGCAACAGGACAGAGACAAAAGTCAGAAACCGCTGAGACAAGACTGCGCAAGGTTTTCTATACAAGTCTGCTGGGAGTTAGTGGGGGATGGTAGTAGGTTCACTGTCGTCTCGTTATGACGATATTGTTGTACACTGACGGCACACTAAATGGCCATTATGTTATACACGCAATCAGTTAACTTTTGCGGGATTTTTTTTTTCCAGTTGTTACAATTCTTCATGGGAAACCAGCAGCTTTGTTGTTCTTCTTCTTCTTCTTGTTCTTGTTGTGTGTGTGTGTGTGTGTGTGTGTGTGTGTGTGTGTGTGTGTGTGTGTGTGTGTGTGTGTGTGTGTGTGGTGCGTGGGTGGGTATGAAGTGTGTGTGCGTGCGTGCGTATCAAGTGTGTGTGCGTGCGTGCGTGTGTGCGTGCGTGTGTGTGTGCGCGTGCGTGCCGTGCGTGCGTGTGTGTGTGTGTGTGTTCGTGTTGCTTCCCGGCATTTTTACTGTTTCAGTAGCCATCTTCGTCTCAAACAGATGAAATAATTGAAGACCTGTTGTGTGAGAGTATGTGTCACTAATAAGTATATTCCATTCAGTGGTTTAAAGGGTACGGACGGGGACTAAGTTATACTGTACTTAGCATGTAATACGTCTTTCCGTCATCCCAACCTCTTTCGCAAGTTTGAGTATCTGTTCATGGTGGCCCGAGAGTCATTCACCCAGTTATGACCATCGCGAGACACGGATCGACAACAACCAACAACTCAGTAACAAACCCCGGCTACTTTCTGCCTACTGAGTTAAACACTGAGCCCTCTAGAACCATCCACTGAGCTCTCTAGGATACACTGATGTTCCGCAGTGGTATGTGAGACATTAGCAAAGCTGGTATCGATATGATCCGTCTAGACAAACGTTAAAAAAAAAATTCTAAGGAGTGGAACCACGCATTGAGCCATCACGGCCGCCTGTGTAGAATGACGGTCATTAACATACCAACCCGTGGGGTCATGTGACGCCGTCCGTCCGCGGCCCGTGTCCATGTTCAGGGCGGTAGAGTGATGACCTTGCAAATTGGCGGCTTAACTTGGGTAGTGGACCCTGACATGGCGACGGTATAAGGTGACAGGAGTAGACCAAATGACAAAGGCTTGTGCTGCGTGTATCTCTCAACATCTCAAGTAGGTGGGGGAGGGAGGGGAGGGAGGGTGCCTTGAGAGGAATGCCTGTGGTATATGGATGTGAAGACGGCGGCACGTCAGTCATACTGCAGTGTCAGTTTCCTCGTCTTCGGTCACAACATCCCAGTCTGCTCTGCTTCAAGGTATCAAAGGAGTATGTAGTAGTACTGAAAAGACAAAGCCCCCCCCCCCCTCTCTCTCTCTCTCTCTCTCTCTCTTGCTGTGAATTAACGGTCTTCGTTGCTTTCGCGGCGTTAAGCCCTAACTAACTCCCCCCCCCCCCCCCCCCATCGTTGATATCATCCGTATGTGGTGGAAAAGGATGTTAAACTCCCAAATACGCACCCCCCCCCCCCCCCCCGCTCTCCGAAGCTCAACCGGCTCTGTCTGTGTGTGGGTGTGTGTGAGGGGGTGGCCGGGGAGAGTGGATGGGTTGTGTGTGTGTGGGGGGGGGGGGGGGGTTTTTGGAAGGAAGGATGTGGGTGAGTGGCCGGGTGTGTGAGTGTTCGTAAAAAGTCCACCTCACACTGTCACAGTAAATATTCCAAACTTCTTCAAATATTTCAGTTTCCATTGCCGGCCAACTTGAATCTGTGAAGTTTCATCAGAAAATAATCTGGCACTTTGAATGGACGAAACAGCGTCCACAGAAGCAACGGAATTTACATACACTCTGTTTCTGTTGCTTGATACAGCTGCTCCCCACCGCCTCCCTCCCCCCGTGCCCCCGCCCCAACCCACCCTCCGTCCACATCCCCCACTCACCAGCCAGCGTGGTACAGTCAGTTTCTGAGTTCAGTTCTTCCGTATGTTTCCGAAACACAAGCAGCCATCCCCGTGTGGATGATACGCGTGTTTTTGCTGTACGTTTTGTCTCCTCCTCACTGACATTTGGCAATGACGAATGTTTGATCAGATTAACCCAAATGGAATATAAACACTGAACACGGAAACGCTGAAACATCACGCTGGAGCTCTCTCTTGCGTGAAAACACAAAAAAAGTCATCCATCGGCTGTGGGCCATTCACACAGCCAAACCCTAACCGCCCAGCCGGCAGACGTATTGTCAGATAGATTCCACTACAGTTGCTTCTTTCCTTACGTACGCTGACCGTCAGAGTGACGAGAAGAATGCCGACTATTTTCTTTCAATTACCCACTTTTTCCCATCCAGTCTCGGTCGCTAATCTCGCGTCAGGGGAGGTAAGAAGCTGAGGGGGGGGGGGAGGTGGGAGGTAGAAACATAACTTGTGGCAAAGTAGGACGGGCGGACAAGAATTACTTTCCAATCAGCCGAAAAATCGCCTTGTCAGTCCGAATGACTGCAACAGACTTTTTACAGAGATGGAGTGTCAGGAGGGAAACAGGAAGAGAGGGAGGAGGGTGGGGGAGAGTGTTGGGGTGGGGGGGGAGGGGGGTGAGGAACTAAAGAAAAAAAAAAACCAGACGTACGAGTGACGAATCAGACTGTCGTGAACTGACGCTGCCGTAAAACAGAGGTAACGAAAATTACGGAATTATCTGTCAGTCTCCCCCGCAACTCCTACACGCGAGAGGATTAGCCTCTTTTTACGGGGATGGGGAGTAGAGGGGAGGGGGAGTAGAGGGGAGGGGAGTATATTTGGGCAAATTGCGTTTTTCGGTGTAACACACACACACACACACACACACACACACACACACACACAGAGAGAGAGAGAGAGAGAGAGAGAGAGACAGACAGACAGACCGACCTTTGTAAACTGAATTCAGACGTAAAGTTGTTGCGCATTTACAGTAAACTATATCCATATTTATACTGACAATGATGTTCAACGTCAACTTGCATGGTTTTGTTTCTTTTTGTTGTTGTTGTTATTGCTGTTGTTGTTGTCGTCGTCCATACTGTTTGTTTGTTTGTAGGTTTGGTTTTGGTTTTCTTCTCTTTTTTTTGTTTGTTGTTGTTGTCGTTGTTTTATGGTGGTGGTGGTGGTGTTTTTTGGTTGTTGTTGTTGTTGTTGTTTTGGGGGAAGGGGGTTGAGGTGTGTTTGGAAGAAACAGAGGGGTGGGGGAGAGGCAAGCTCGGGGGTGGGTGGAAGAGGCGGAGAGGAAGGAGGATTTGCTGTTGCTGCTGCTGCTCTCTCTGTCGTTGTTGTTGTCGTTAAGCCAAAACTGGCAGTCATCATCCAGTGTCTAAGCCCCAGACCGACCTGTGCCAACTCGTCAGCGCGAAACAACAAAAAAAAAAAAAAAAGCAAACAAAACAAAAAGTCGAAAGTTCATCAAGTAGGCTACGACGTGCAATAAATCATTGACGACGTCGACTTTGTGCAAAGAATGTCTTCAGCAAATATCGTTTTACAGGGCAATTTGACTGCTTCGTTCTGTTACGCTTCCACAGCTCTTATCAGATTAGTATAGGTTTCTGTTTGCTTGTGGGGAAACTTTCTGTGTGTGTGTGTTTTGGGGCAGATTGTATGGTCCTCCTGAGGGCTCTTCTTACGGCAATAATTACGGCGGGATCTACGTTGTTTTGACAAAAACAGTGTACCATAATCTCTGTGAAGAATGTGTTGACATGTGATATTTTCAGATGTCAGGACCGGACTTGTATGTTCTGGTGTGATAAATGTGTAAACGGGAGGAATTACGAGAAGAAAAAAAAAATAAAAAAGGTAAGTATTTGTTTGTCGTATACTTGTTTGGACTAGAACAGCTGCATACAAACTTGATGCTCAATAAATAGATAAATAAATAAATAAAATCTCTCTCTCTCTCTCTCTCTCTCTCTCTCTCTCTCTCTCTCTCTCTCTCTCTCATTTAACGGTTTTCATACACATTGAGGAAATCCATTTTCGTGCAGAATCCACTCCTAGATTTCTTCAGTTTCTGGTCTCCCCACCGAGCCTTCCCTTACCCTCTTCTCCTCCACACACACACACACACACAACACACACGTCTTTTTTCTTTCATACATTTTCATTCCCTGCTGAGTGGGGGATGGACCGGCTTCAGACCAATCCTGTAATGAGAGATTTGGCAGCAGTAAAAACGCCTGTTTGAAGAACTTTTTATGCGTTTTTCTTTTTTCTTTTTCTTTTTTATTCCCCTTCTTTTTTGTTTTGTTTTGTGTTGTGTGTTTTGTTTCTTTGGGGTTTTTTTTTCATTGTGCAGTTAAATAAGAGGCAAGGGTTACGCAGATTTCTATCCTGAAAATTTTAATGACTATTTCTGGCTGTCCGTGGTTTCTGCTCCGGAAAAAAAATGCCACATTTCAATTTGACGCTGAAAGTTCTGCATGTATTTTCTACGGCATAAAAAGACTTCAAATGACAACATGCACAAAGACTTGCATGATTGTTCGTATCATCGGCATATCTGGTCACTCTGACCCAGACAGGCTGATGCTGAAGTTAACGGACACATGCTAACTTTAGCCATGCCTCGTGACCGATATGATCACAGCCTTCCCCATACACTGTCCTCTTTTTTCCTCTCTGTCGTCTCCAGGTGCGAAACTGCGGCTACAAAAGTTCCGGTGCACGGGGCAAGCGGAGCCAGCTACCAGTGACGCGCCGCCACATCCATTGACGGGTAAGTGCGAGACGATAAGGTTTGGCGTATACAAAGGTGGTGCCTGCCTTTTCAGCCGTTGGCTGTTAGCGTCTGGTTGGCTGGTTGGTTGGTTGGTTTTACTTGAAAGGTCCTGTCCTGTAGGTGGCGTTTAAAGCACGCAACACGTGCCTGCTGTAAGGTGTAAGATCGGATGTGGTCACAGTCCAGATGGGAAGGTCTCACCAGGAATGATAGCTTGAAATGATTTTGATCTGGAATAAGACGGTGCTTTTAGAAGTAATGCAGCTGAATTTAATGCTTAGTGTGAAGCTGTGGAGCTGGATGTATTCCAAGATTCAAGTTCCAGCCGACTTGATTGTGTATACTGCATGCAGAGAAATTCTTCTCGCGCTCACTTCATTACCTGTGTGTATCGAAGTAGGTAGGGGAGGTGTGTGTGTGTGTGGGGGGGGGGGGGGGGGGGGAAAGGAGGGTATAAGCCTTGGCAGGGGACAGTTAGGCTAGAAGAGTGTCGAGTCTCAGTTTCGGGTCGTGAGTTCGATTCTTCAATAAGAGCCAGAAACTGTTCCTTCTCTTTGCCGTTAATGAACTGGAAAAGTGTGTGTGTGTGGTAGGGGGTGGAGGGAGGGGGGGGGGGGGTTCGTCTAACATGACAGAACAAAAAGTTTATCAGACACGACATCACGGACTAGCCACCCACCTGACGATATACCTGAAGCTCCTTGATCAATACCGACCACCCACTACACTGTTCAGAAGGGGTGGGGGGGGGGGAAGGGGGTAAAGAAAATGGACGGGCGTTGTTTATCCGGTGTTTGTTTGTTTTTTTCCTCTCTCTCTCTCTCTCTCTCTCTCTCTCCAGCCCCCCTCCCTCTCTCTCCCTCTCTCTCCTCTCTCTCTCTCTCTCTCTCTCTCTCTCTTTCCTTTCAAAACCTCTCCCCTAAGCGCCTGTGAGCACTCAGTTAGGGTGGAGCCGTGCGCTATATCAAGTCTCCATCCGGCATCATCATCATCATCATCATCTGTCGCTTCAAACTCATTGCACCCTCATTTGGCGTTTTTCCACGCCATAGCACCGTGTTGTTGGTTGTTGTTGTTGTTTTGCCAACGGCCTCCTTCCAAATTCAAAACCACCACACCGGAAAAACGCTCTGGGATTTCCGGTTGTCGGTTAGAAAGAATAGGTCCACCTTAACAACCAGAACGTTTCTACAATCTAAAGGTATGTTTATGCTCACATTTCAAAATAACAACTTTAGCTGAGAGTACGCGTCGTCAACAGTTTTTAGGTTTTCTGTTTTTGTTTTTAGGTACATGTTTCCTCCTTGACAGAACGCAACCCAGTGGAGTTTTTTTTTTTTTTTTTTCTTTGTTGTGAGTACACATAGAATCTCTCTCTCTCTCTCTCTCTCTCTCTCTCTCTCTCTCTCTCTCTCTCTCTGTTACGTGTGGAGATGTGTTGGAGAGCCCGTCGTCTTATCGAAGTAGAACGATGACACACAGGCGTACACTTCCTCACGTAGCGAGTTCTTGTGGACCGCCGTTGTCCTCTCACTCACAGGAAGGCACGTGAGCGCGTAGAAAAGGTTATAACCGAGTGGAGTTTTATTACAGCACTTCTCTGGTGTTACACAGCACTTTCAAGCTTCGCAAATACAAGCTTCTCTCGTGCACACACTAAACTACAAAAACATTACAGCTGTTATCCTACAGCATACAAAACACAACACAAACAAAAGCACAGCCACGCTCGTAACACTCTCTCTTCTGTAGTTTTAATCTATTACTTACCAGTCTAGTCCGCCATTTCAATGCTGTCAATATGTACTTTTTTCCACTGAGGCATTAACATAAGCGGTGCCGCTTGTTTATGCTCACTATCTGTTTGCTTGAACGACTTGTCAGCATTGCTATAAACCAGTTTAAATCAAACGATTTGAAGCGGCAGGGCACTGGAAAAAACGCCCTTCCAGTTTGTTTCCCACCCCCCCCCCCCCACCACACACACACACACATATACCTTGCCCCGAGTTGTCTCGAACCTGACAGTCCGGAACCGTTGTGCTAGGCTTCAACGGTTGTCATTTCATCAAATTTGAAAACACTGGGTTGATCGCCTAGTGCTAAAGCCGCTCGTTGTCCCATTGTCAGTTCACTCGCGGATGAGCGCGTGAAACTCACTAACCGTTCCGCACCATTGGCTCGCAGAGCTTCGGTGGATGACACCTGATGCCGGCTTTTGTCTGGTTGGGTTCCGGATAAAAAGTGTCGGGAGTTCGCTATCGTGCTTGTTATCTGCATGCACCGAGGACACACACACTGTGTCTGGTGAAACGTGAGCGACTAGTCAGCAACGGTGGCAATATTCCTAAAGCAGCGCCACGTCAGTGACGCAATTTCTTCTTCAAGCGTTTGAAACACAAAACCGTGTCCTTTGTGAAATGCGTAGAGGAGAAGACATACATTTTTTTTAAAGCAGCATTATTTTGATGAAGGTAATTCTGGATTACTGAGGAAAGTGCGTAACTGACAGGGTATTTCGAGGAAAAATTTTGGATTTGTGTGTGTGTGGGTGTGTGTGTGTGTGTGTGTGTGTGTGTGTGTGTGTGTGTGTGAGAGAGAGAGAGAGAGAGAGAGAGAGACAAACAGACAGACAGATAGAAATTACTGCTCAAACCCGTCAACCTGTTCTACAGAGAATGCAGTTTTCAATTTAATTGCGGTGTCATATAAAAAAATAACTTCTTTGTTTGTTTGTTTGGTTTGTTTGTTTTGTTTGTTTGTTTGTTTGTTTTAATACAAATGAAGAAGAAACATGGATGGAAGGATTGAAAATTTTGACCGAACAGTTTCCTTCAGCGAGACAGACCACATACTTATCAACGCCAACTTCCCAGGCTAGAGCCTTTAAACACTCCCGAATCCCGATTCAATCCCAATTCCAATTTTGCTGCCATAGCCGTCACGCTGTACCGCAGGCGAGAGACTCTCCCATTTCATTTCCCACACAAACACCGTCTAAATCTCTAATTCAACAAAACCTTATCGTCAGAACGAGCTTTTTGGGGAGACAGACGTGACAAAGTGAACACGTCTGATAGAGAAATACGATTCCTGATTTGTGCAAGGTTTGGAACGTAGGAGTGGAGAGAGAGAGAGAGAGGTCACCAGTCTGGGCAGGTTTGGACAAAACGAAACAGAACGGTCCCTAAACCGAGTGATAAGAAGCTTAGAACCGTAGCTGGTGTTGACTTTTCACTTCGGACTGGTTTGACCTTCCCCTCCGTCTTGTATCAACCCACCCTGTTTCTCTGGTCCTAGCAAACGTACAGTGACCAAAGTGGGGAGAACCCGGGATAATGGCCGTTGGTAAGCATGCTGGACATCGATTTCAGTGTTCTGGCTGTGAGTTCAAACCTCAGCTAAGACTGAGCGAGAAAATTATTTTCGATTGTCACCTTGCAGTCGCGATGGATTGCTCGGGTCGAGAGGTCGAATCCCGGCGAATGCCAAATATTTATGCTGTTTTTTTCACGTTTTGGGCTTGTATTTCATTCTTTTGTGCTAGGGGAAGGACATGAAGCTCTCACACAACTAACCAACCAACCAACGTCGTGGAAAAGGACGTTATACGACGCAGTACGCAGATTTCAAAATCTTGGTTAATGAGTCACGTGATTTATGTCTTTTAGGTTATTAACGTACGACAAAAGCACAAAAAGTCGATGGTGTTCATTACAAGAGGAAGGAGATTCGCATGTATCGGTTCCTGACGAAATTACCGCCGTTTTGTCAAACAAACCAGAATCGATGAGATTTACAGAAGTCTCGGCTTAAACGAGATTTTGAAATCCGCAGGTTTTCTCGTTGTTGTTATTGTTGTAACATGGCCATCGCCGGTCCCTATACTATCGTCTTCACTTGTCACCATGCATTTGTTGTTTTATTCAGGGGGGTTTGTGTGAATATGAAGGGGGATATATATATATATTATCATTATTATTGCAATATCCCCTGTCTGCCCCTTCTTCATGCGAATGAGAACAAGGTCGGGTTCAGCCTGTATCGCACAAAAAACACGAAACAATATAGTTTTCCTACTGTATCATAAGCAGCTTAGCGCTGTGGCAATATTGACTTTTATTCCGAATTGCTATGACCTCATGACCCGTATCACTCCAATCCCACCGACCCACCCCAAAATGCACACACGCCTCTCTACCCCTTCAAAAACAGGGTGACAGGCAAGCCGAAAAACAATATGGCGGCTGAGACTCATGGATACCTGAGGCAGGAAGTGGCATTCTGACAATATGCCGGTAGAGACACTGGATACGGAAGAATTTCAGCTCGCGAGCTGAGTGCTGACTTAGCACGGGTATTTTAGTTCAGCAAAGCTGGGGAAAATACCACGTATAGTCCAGGAATGTAAAAAAAAAAAAGTTCACAGTTGTTCATAAAATCATGCCGTGTGTTAGCTAACGAATCGTGCCCTGTGTTAGCTAACTGTGTATTCCAGTAGGTGTTTCGGTCAGACACGAGCTTTTGGGCAACAACATCAGCAACAACTATATTGGTGATAAGGTCATCATCACCACCACCACCACCATCACCATCACACACGCCGAGAATTAGCCTTTGTTGCTTGCGCGACATTAAGCCCTAAATAACTAACCCGGCCGCCAACACTACCACCATCATCATCACCATCATCACCAGCATCATCATCATCACCGCCACTGCACTTCAGTTTACAGGTAATTACACCACCATCAAAAAAAATGTCTGTTTATATTGCAGTCCATACAAACCTGGTGAACATGTTAACGCTTAAGTTGGGTTTTTTAATCTTCATGTGTTGTTGGCAGTTGTTATACCGAAGTCAAATTAGAGTTCTTGACTGATTGATCGATGTACAAAGTTTCCACAGAGAGAGAGAGAGGGGGGGGAGAGAGAGAGAGAGAGTTCTGTATTATCATTCTTCAACAAACTTCCAGGCTTCATGGGTCGCACAATATCTATGCCAGCCAAACACCTTAGTCAATACTCCACCATCTTTTCAGAGAATCTGTCAGGCTGCACTGTTTTTTTTCTTTTACGCAACCACAATGGCTCAGCCTCCTCAGTATCCTTGAAAATCCTGACTGCAGAAAAGTCTCTCATCGCCAAACATCGATAGTGAGCGCTGCTGGCATTCCGCACAAACTTGACGCCAAAATGTCTTTCTCTTGCAGCGCTGTTCGGCGTCATTCTTCACCATTTACACAAAGCTAAGAAGAAATAAGAAAGATCATTAGGAAAACGACAGAAAAAAAAGTGTTGCTTGTCGGACCGTATGTGGATATTTCATTATTCTGGAGCCGATAGCTTCTGGGAAAAAAAGGTCCATGCATTCTTGGTTGCAAATGCCAGTGGCCGTAAACTTACCATGGTCGATTTCGTTGTGGAAAAGGTCAGATGCTAGAACTGTTAGGCTTAGCCTGTATTTTGACCTTCACGAATCCTTACGAAGTAATGGCGATCTGAACTGCTGAACGCGCACTTTCCGAGATTACCAGACTTTTTTGTGACTACTTTATTGTCCCTTTCGGAAAATTCGGGCTGCTTCCCCCGGGGGAAGCGCGTCGCCGCGGTGCAGCTCCACCCAATCCCTATTCCATTTTTCAATTCTGCTGGGGGAGGAAAGCCGGAGAGAAACCCCCGATGAGCAGCCCGGTAGCTAGGAAATACCGGTATCACGTATCACAAGCTCGACCTGGGCTCGAACCCACGCTTCATCGCCGTGACATTGGTGACTGCCGTTTAGTAGCGCAGTCCGATGCCGCTACCTGTTAGACCGCCGCTCACTTCGTAGATGCCAACTTATGTTTTGGTACAGTTCCGCTTGTGAGGAGCATGTGCGCTCGATATGGTCTTGATGTTAATGTGTAGTAGAGCTTTGATTTCAATGCGAGGCCACCAGGGAGCTGTGCTAGTAAACAATCAAGCGGCCCAAAGTTCATTATACAGAGCGGTGGCGACCGTAACACATAGCTGACTCCTCGATTTTCGCTTCGCGTAAGGCCTCCTGTTGGCTCATTGCCATCTTGTGAGATGTTGCTACTGAGCGTTTGTCTAAGTCGTACGAAGTAAGACACCAACACAATTCGCATTGTATTAGTATCGACCAACCAACCAATCAACAAACAAACAAACCTACAATGTAACCAACCAGCTCGCTAACAAACCAGCCAGTCAGCCGACCCGTCTGTCTTCCAGCCAACCATCCCAGCAACCTGCCAACGTACCCGACAAGCCAACCAACTAACGAACCAGCCTCCAAGTCAGCCTACAATCCAGCCAGCCAACAAGCCTACCAACTAACCTATCAGTAAGCCTACCCTCCCTCCAACCAACCAACCAACCCACCAACCCACCAGCCTACAAGCCCTCCAAGGAACCCGCTACCAACCAGACAGACATCACAAGTTCACTAAGAGGTCCAGCCTGGCTCGTGACCCGTTACAGAGCTCGTTACAAATGGGTTCAGGCCTCCACACCAATCAGGCGTGTTTTTTACAAAATTAACGCGGGCGCAGCGTCTGGGTCTTGTCTCTCGGCCCCTGATTAGAACAGCCAGCCAGCCATTGTTTTCGACGCCTCGCCACCTTGGACAAATTGTACTGAGAGGGCTGGTGCCACCCTGTCTACTGGAGACGAGCTCTGTGGATTTTTCAGTTAGTCACACTGTCTTTTTGTCTTTCTTCTTTTTTTTTTTCTTTTTTTTTTCGTTTTAGGGGAAGACTGGGCCAGTGCATTAGATAGATAAGAAAAGTGTTGTTGCCGGCTGTCGCCTCACACTGGAAGTCCAGTTTTGGACATAAGTGCAGCTGTTCTTTCCGGTTACTTCTTCTTCTTCTTCTCATTAACGTTATTATTATTATTGACAATGCCGCAGAAAACAAAACCGGCTTGCGCGGCTTCTAGCCTTAAAAACTCACTCATTCACCTCCCACAGAGCAAAAACAAGGGTTGGTGGGTGTTTGAGGGTTTAACGTCCTTTTCCGCCACATACGGACGATATCAACGACAGGACAACGAGGAAAAAAAGCCAGCACAAATATCTGACTGCAGCCGGGATTCGAACTCACGCACTGAAATGAAAGTCCAGGGCTACACCGCTCGCCTGTCCCGGTTCCCAGATGAAAACAAAAAAGCAGAAGACGCTACTAACAACTTCCTGGCACGGAACAGACGTTTCTTCGACAAACGTTGGCTCAAATTGCAAAACCAGAAAGGTTGTGTAACATTTACCCTTCAGCGTATTCTCTCTTTCCAGAAAGAAACAAGACAGAGAACTGCATCTTCCAGTGTTAAACAGGTTCGGTGTCTATGTCGCAACCACTTCGCAGACATCTTACAAGGCACACAAGAAAAACCCTGACTGCCAAACCTCCCGCAGAGAATTCCTGACTTCTGCAGTGCCGCCTGTCTTGAATTCTTAGGGCGTTGCACAGATTTCGCTTTTGTTCATGAAATGCCGGTTAGCTCGTATTTCCAGCTACTTGTTGTCTATCACGCGAGGGACAGGGGAGAGAAAAAAAGGAACTGGCAAACTGCCGTCAGAGGAGATGTCTGGGAATTGAAAACGACACGCAAAGCCAGCGTGACTGGAAGGCTTCGTGAAGGGAGAAAAGAAAAGAAGAGCGTAAACTTGAAGAGAAGAATAGTTGTTCTTTGTGGTCCACAACAAATGATGAAAAATAAACCAAAAACAAAAACAAACCAAAAAAAAAAAAAAAAAAACCGCTGTCATGATGATCGGGCTTAATGTTTTTTCTGATGTCGCGATGTCGAAACCGGTATTTATTTGTTTGAAATCTACTTCTTCTTTTTCTTATGCATCCCCGGGAGCCGGGATAGCCGAGTGGTAGAGTGTTGGATTCTCAATGCTCGGGTCATGAGTTCGAATCCCGGCTGGGGCCAAATATTTGTGCTGGCCTTTTATTTTTCTCGTTGCCCCGTCTTTGATATCACCCGTACGTTGTGGACAAAGACGTTAAACTCCCAAACATCCACCCACCTTTTCTGCATTCCCTGTACTGGACTCTGCCTCAAATGACTAGGTTGGTAGTTTCCGTGAATTCGGTGGTCTTTAGGAGTTCCGTTTTGGTGCCTCACGAGTTTCTTCGTTAGCGCTGCTCCATTCGGCCAAACCTGTGTGCTTGTCTCTTGGGGAAGGGGGCAGGACTGCAGAATGTGCTCCGGGGTCTGAGGAACTGTTTCTCAGGGACAATCTGGTGAAAGTGTCAGCCCAAGCCGGTACAGGTGGGCGCGCGTCTGCAGTGTCCGGTTCGTACATGAAAAATGGTGGTCTGCTGGTGATGCTGGAGCTGTGGCATCTTGTCGTCAGATGCGGGATTGTGTTGGGGTGTTGTTGTTGTTGTCGTTCGTCTCTTGGTCACACTGGAAGTTCAATTCTGAGCATGAAGTCTGCTGTTTTCTCCAGCTCCCGCTGAGGGCCGTACAGTTTGGATTGTGTTGGGCTGTCCTGATTGTCTTGTGGTGGCGTTTGACTAGAGCTTTGACTTCACTGTTCGAAAACAAACGGCAGTGGAGTAAACGCCCCCCCCCCCCCCCCCCGCGCGCTCTACAGACAAACAAAAATATGTCTTGTTTGTAACAACCAAAGCACCAAATCCACAATTACGCAGTTTTGACGAACAATAATCTTGTCCTTAACTTCTGCAGAATACCAATGGCATATTGAATGGCACTTTAGGCATGTTTAGTGGGACTTAGTAAGGAGAACTTCGCTTTGCAGGGTAATCCATTTAGAAATAATAAATTAGATTCACAAAGCGAGTGGCTAACGCGCCACGACTAGCTAATGGTACCCCTAAGGTGCCTAATTTACATGTGAATGGGTTACACTGCTCAGCGAAGTCCTCGATCCTAACAAAGTCTTAATAAACATGCCTCTCTCTCTCTCTCTCTCTCTCTCTCCTCTCTCTCTCTCTCTCTCTGGTGGAAAAGGACGTTAAACCCACAAACACCTACCACCCCTCTCTCTCTCTCTCTCTCAGCTCAAACGCGTACACTGGCCTACATCAAGCCCTGTATCATTAAAACCGAAATAAAGAACACACACACACACACACACACACACACACACACACACACACACACACACTCCACTACCTCCCCCCCCCCTTTACTCCTCATCCCCCCTTAAAACCCATAAAACAACAACAAAAACCAACGATACACAATAGTGTCAAAACAAAGATTAATGATATATATCACGCGATTGCTATTGGATTCGTATCACTCCAAAAGGAACGAGAAGTAAGCAGTATCAAGTATCTCGAAAGCCTTTAGGCTGAGAAAAGAAGTTGATGTTGTGTCAGCCAGGGCAGCATGACAAGTCGTACTGAAAACCTCCGGTGGCTGGGGTCACCTTGACCTCCCACTGGGACTTGTCCGGCGGGCAGATAATCCAGTAATCTACCCGTGATTTATGGCCCTTGACGACAGGGAGACAATCCTGCCACCGCTGGTGTGAAAAATTATGGATTGATCTTGAGATGTGGAGAAGGTTCTACTCCTCCTGGGTGAAGAGTTAAGGGGAGAAAGCCATTGCAGGGATAAGGAGGAGTCGTTAGGACACACACACACACACACACACACACACACACACAGTGAGTTGAAAGCTGCTTGGATGGTTCCAGTATTTTCTAGAAATAAACCGGGTAC
The DNA here is from genome assembly GCA_018292915.2 of Batillaria attramentaria. Taxonomy (NCBI): domain Eukaryota; kingdom Metazoa; phylum Mollusca; class Gastropoda; family Batillariidae; genus Batillaria; species Batillaria attramentaria. The sequence continues at coordinate 1,146,695 of JACVVK020000075.1, forward strand.
ATATATATCAGAAAGACTGGGACAGTATAAAAGAAAATGTAGCTCGTCTAGAGGCTTTGATTCGTGTCCCACATCCACTGCTCACGTCTAGCGGTTTCCAGGCCTGTACCCTTTGAACTTGTAATCTCTCTAATTACCAGGAGGTAAAAATCAAACCCACATTCACCTCCCAAACTTCCCCTCCTGGTTTTCCGGAGTTGCCTTGACACATCCTGCGCGGTTGTCTCCCCTTCCTCAAAGTTGTCCCCCGTTGTGTCCAAACTGCCCTCCCCTGGACGACACAGTAATGCACGGCGCAGGAGGGCCGCTGAAAGGTATTAGCTCATGCAACATGAAATGTACATCAGGACACGAAGTGCTGTTATCTCCAGTTTAGACACTCGGCTACCTGAAACGCGGGCAGTGATGTAGTGTGCAAGGCGAGGATGGGACAGCCCCGTAGGCCTCAACTGTCTGGGACCGGTGAGAGAGGCGAGAATGTATCGTTTGACCCTTGCCTTCATGTATTCTATATCTTTGCTTTCACAAAGAACAAAACGAAACAAGCCTGGTACGCCAGTCAAAAAAAGCACACTGAGAAACTCTTTTAAAAAGTGTCGTAATAAAGAGAAAACGTTCCTGTATCCATTGTTTGACAATCATTGTGTACACTGAGTGAATGGGTTTTTGTTGTTGTTGTTTTGGGCTTTTTTAACTTCGGTTTTAGAATGTAAGGCGAATAGAGCTCGTTCCCCGGGGATAGGCGCCCTATAATTAGTGGTAGTAGTAGTAGTAACCATTGTTTGACAATCATTGTCTTCACTTTGGTCTTCTGCCTAGCGTTTCTCAGCGACTTTTACTCTTCGACGTACCTCAAATGTTTACCTTCCAATCTCTAATTAGCATATCGTTAGAATAATTCCAGACCCGCCGTAAAGCAGTTGGAAACGGCCACAGTTATCCATTGTCTTCAATGTTTTTGTTCCCTGTCTGTAGCTTCTCAACTTCACTTTTCGACGTATCTCGATCCCTCGTAAAAACGCGTTTACCACAAAAACTGCGCTGGGAAACGGCTTAACTCGCAGGTTCGTGGATGTTTTGGACTTAGCCTCCTTTTCTCCACCACAAAGATCAGATCAGTTTTAACCCCCGCTATAGCTTATCTTCGAAATCAGGATAATTATACTACTGTTACCCCCGAAGCAAGGCTCTACGTGCAGGTATTAACTTAAGGTGAAGCCAGAGATATCACTGACTCCACTGACAAGTGAAGGTGCTCAAGTTTCATCGTAAAGTCTCAATGCGTGTGACAGGCATACAACATCGTGTGGAAAACTTTTCATCCAATGCGCGTAATCAATGCATGAGAGTCAGACACTTCTTCAGTGCGGGTTGGGACTCGGCGGCAGCTGGCGGGCAGAGCCTATTGGATATATCGCCTTTTCTTTCTAACCATATGTATTCATGTTCCTTTACTTCTCTGTTGGGCATATGCTGCGAACTGGTTTATTGCGCCTAGGAGATGATAAGTTTGCACTATTTGCTGTATATGCGCTTAGTATTTATCTTTGTTTTACCTAGTTGTAATTGTCATGTTTTCTACGCTTTTTTTGTAACCGGGAGTTCGAGAAATTAGCATGAAGATGCAGCGTCTCCTGCATGTCCTAGGTTTATATTGCCCCGTAGACCAGTTTGCATCCTTTGTCCAACGTTACATTTTTGTTTTTTTTTTCATGTAGTGCAGGCACACTCAGCCGCGAATTAGTCTTTGTGGCTTGCGCGGCTTTAAGCCCTAAAAACTCACTCACTCTTCTCTTTCTCTCTTCTATCTAATATAATAGGGGCGCAGGTTAGGGTTTCGTCCTTGTAGTGTGTGTTGTTGTTGGATTGTTTCTTGTCTGTATTTCTTTATTAAATTCCTTGTCCCTTATCTATTGTCCTGTGTTCTTATTTTATCTGGTTATTGTCGTGTTGTGCTCGTCGAACACTCCCTTGGCCATCGCTCCTCCACGCCATCCCAGTCACAATATAGCATCTTATACCATTGTGGTGACTCTGGCCAGCGTATTAGTTGTTCTCAAGTTGTACTGAGCAAACGACGTTATCCGGTTGCGGACTGAGGACCAGGTAGATGGCGCTGATTGGTGGCTATTTCTACAGGATTTTTCGAGTCCCAGTCCGTTCAGGAATGGACCGTAGGGATAAAGAATTGCGTATTTCTCCAGTAGTAGAAGCCACAAAGTCAAGAGAATGGTCGAGATGGTCAAATGAAACCACCTTTCATCTGGCAGTCTTAGAGCGTTGAAAGCGGCACTTTCCCACCTCAGCGGCATTAGGAACAAAGAGGCTTTAAAGGCCTAGTAGGCTAGGCGACTCGTACATGTACAGCTACATCCGTCTGTGAGTGATGTGACCGTCCAGAAAGCTGGTGACGACGGAAGGCAATGGCGCGACACTTGACAGTGATGACTGCTGAAGCCTTGCTGATTGTCCGCCTTACCTGGACACTGCAGGAATTACCGTTAGTGGCCGCGAGGTGGCGGACAGGTGTTAAGAGGAGAGGTTTATGGGACACAGTTCACTTAAATCACCAGAGGGCGGCACGCTTCTCTTGGGGGTGTTTAGCCGATGGGAGATCATCTCGGGGTGTAACATTGGTCTGTTAGACAAAGCGGGATTGGGTGGTTGTCAGACACCCGGCTGTAGGATTTGGTACTTCAGGATACTAGAGGGAATCAGCGTGTCCGCACGCACGGACACAGTTTGTGAAAGCTTGCTACAATTCTCATTAAAAATTAAGGACCACCTTTGAATACTGGGCGTTGCTTTAAAACGGTCCGTTTCGGAGACTTGTTAAGATAATGATCACTTGAAACTTCACAGTTATAACTGGTAGCTGTTAGACACAGTCACAGGGCTTTGGGTTTTGTTCAGAGGATAACAGAGGGACCCCTGCCTTTCGGTCAGTGACTAATTGTTATTAAACTGCAGGCTGCTGAATCATGTCCTATGCATCTTGTGTGTGCCTTTTTTCAGCGATGGGTGGGTGTCTGGGGGTTTAACGTCCTTTTCCACCACAGAAGGGTGACATCGAAGACGGGGCAACAAGGTAAAAGCGAGCACAAAGGTTTGGCTCCCAGGCAGGATTCGAACTCACGCGACCCAAACACTGAAAGTCTGACGCTCTACTGACTGCTCGACTGCACTCCGGCTCCCCCCCCCCCCCCATTTTTTTTTTAAAGGATGAACGTATAGCATTCATTGCTACACTGTGCTTCTTTCTTCTAAGTGGGAAATAGCCTGTTTACTAAATGTATGTTTGAAGACTCAGGTTACACAGGCCTCACACAATCCTGTAAACACACATAGCAATATTTAAAACCCTTAATTCCTTGAGACATAAAAGTATCTCTGATACAGAGTCTCTGGACAGAGCCTGCTTGTAACCACTTGTAACCCACCAACAGGTTGGTGTTGAAATCTAGTTGTAATCTCGCCCGCAAAATTACTCCGATCGCCCGATAGAGCCCCGAAGAGTGAGATATCCGGTAGGGGAGAAACAAGGTCACGCGGCTTTCGGCCAATCGCTGAGAGGGACAGGCGATAACCAACGGTGTACTGTGATTTATCAATCAGCGCTCATCAGCCGCTGTAGGGGGGCCCTGATTGGGTCCTGACTCACTGATGAGTAATTCGTGGTGCAGGGCAGTACTGGGACAGGGACTTGCGATAAAACCGTCACTAAAGTGTCGTGATTCTGTTAGGGTCTTTGAGGGCATAGTCCCGCGCTGACATTTATCGATGCTGTAGTGTCATTAGGGTAAGCTCGTCTGTCTGGGGTGTGATGCAAAGGGTTCAATAATGTCGTGAAATCTAATGATATGAACACACATTGGCGTTTGCCAGTACTACTGATGTGTCGTTACTGCCCCACGCTGGTGTGTGATCAACACAGACTAAGTTTCACACATCTACTGGCAAATGCCAACACAAATATATAAACAGACATACACATGAATGTATACAGTAAAACTATCTACGGAGTGTAAAGCAGTGCATTGAGAATGTCCATGTGTGCATTGTGTGATTGTAACATATGAGGAAATGTAAACTGCATGTGAAAGCAACAACAGTAGATTGTCCATAACACCCCCCCCCCCCCTACCACCCACAGACCCAAACACTTAGTACTGCAAGTAACTGTTGAAAAAGTAGAAACGCATATCACTGTCAAATGTGTTTATAGTTCCTGGTGTATGATGACGAACCATAAAAATGTACATATTTTTTGTGCGTCCATACCTAAAAAAGGAGAAAAAGAAAAAAGCTTCACATTTTTACCGTCAAATGGTAAAAAGGGCACAAGGGCTTCTCAGATCCGTAGTGTTTTAACCCAGTGACGGTACATTTTAATTACGCATAGTTTAATTTGTGATTCATGCGTGAAGGGGTAGTGTTTTAAACTAGTGAAAGTAAATTTTAATTACGCATAGTTTAATTTGCGTTTCATGCGTGAAGGGGTACTTGCTCGCAGATTTAGCATAAATGTGTCATAATAATGTGTCTTTAAATACTGCAGTGCAAGCTGAGTTTCTTTCTTCTCCTACACGAGTGTACAATAAATGATGATGGTGGTGATGGAGAATAAAATAAAAAGAGCAGATGCCTGACATCTTACGCTGTTGGTGATCAGCATGCATCATACTTTGTTTATTGCATTTTCGTATTTCTGAACATTTTACAGGACGCACGATAGATAACAACTTGCACCTTGAAAAAATTTACCATCATCTGGAAAAAAGTCATAGTTACCTTTCAAATCCATGACGATTATGCCCCTTTTTTTCGAGATAACCGCGGTAGAGATAATTCACAAATCGTGCTTTCATATACTCAGTGAACTATCACAGCTCTCTCCCAAAATCTTCACTTCACATGCAGTAAAAAAAAAAAGAGTATTAAAAAAGACGACAAGATTCTTACAGAGGTGTTTTCTGGTCTTGATAATAAATCTTTGGAGTTTTAATATTTTACAGTTTGTGATGTACGGCACAGGAAATTCTGAGATAAAATTAATCTTTTCCAACCCAAAAATAATTAAATTTCATTTCCATGTAGGATGTCATCGGCGTAAATGAAATCGTTGAAGGACACGGTTTTATTCAGATAAGTCTGTTTACCGATAACGGGAAAGCGTTCATTAAAGAACCAAGAGTCCTGGGTTGGGGGGGGGGGGAGGGCAAAACTTGAGAACTTGCTCAAAAACATATCAACAAGTTTCAGAAAAGTTTCACACTTGGAAAATTTCTAAATGGCATCAGTTGATAAGACTTTACATCCTGTTATAAATTTAAATACAGTTTTCTGAAAACTCTGCTGAAGTGGTGTGTGTGTGTGTGTGTGTGTGTGTGTGTGTGTGTGTGTGTGTGTGTGTGTGTGTGTGTGTGTGTGTGTTCCCTCGCACACTTGATTCCTAAAGCCGTTGGAAAGGATGTGTTCCCTCTGAGGCAACCTTCACTTTCTGTACTCAGTTCATCACCTATGTACTATGTTACAAAAAGATAACAAGTTGGAGTGTGTGTGTGTGTGTGTGTGTGTGTGTGTGTGTGTGTGTGTGTGTGTGTGTGTGTTCCCTCGCACACTTACTTCCTAAAGCCCTTGTAAAGAATGCGTTCCCTCTCCCTCAAAGAATTATGAACCTTGAAACAACCTTCACTTCCTAAACTAACTCAGTTCATCATCTATGTACCATGTTACAAAAAGATAACAAATCGTGTGTAAAGTATGTGCCTTTGTTTGCAAACATATATTATATTTCATATTTTAACACTTACGTTGCATACCATTGGCTGCCCGCCAGTCTGAGTTCAAGGATATTGTTTTCAAGTGGAGCAGGTTTTCAGGAGATCATCTTCGGCTCATTATATCCGGAAAAGGTGCGATGCAGGTGGTTTGAAGTACATCAGTTTTATTTTCGGAGTGATGTTCATTTCTTGAGGCACACTAGCAAGTTAAATTTTACTTCAGGCTGCACCCAGTTCCCCAGAAGTATCGACTGACCCTCGCTTCAGGTTGTTTCTGCCAGAGCTCTCAAGAGTGAGAATTGTTAGCCAACCCTTGATAATAATAATAATAATGAATATATTGTATAGGCGCTTTACCCAATTTCATGAATCGGCTCAAAGCGCCGCGAAGTGAACCCAACACGCACGCACACGTGAATCACACGCATTCTCTCACACACTGGACATATACACATTACAATCACGTGGTGCGAAGGGTCAGCTCAGCTATTTAAATTTCGGAATTTAGAATTGCATTTATTTATTTTTTTCAGATTTGGTGGGTTGAACATTTCCAAAGCAGGAAGGACGGAGGACGCCGGAGTACCCGGAGAGAACCCCCGACGATCGGCCCGAATGAACGGTGGCACATACGAGAAGGAAAAATGTTTTGCCCCGAGTGGGACTCGAACTCCTGACCTCTCAAATTGGTGACAAGTCTCTTAACCACTAGACCACCGACCGCCCCTTGATGGACCTAGCAACAGTTACTAGGGCTGTGGAGAGGTCCACGCTTGTCTAGTGCCAAACAGCCAGCGTAGCTGATGACCACACTGTAAGTTTTGATTGTCAAACCACATCATTATTTTTCTTCACAGCTCTGGTTACAAGGCAATCGATTCTTTATCCTTTACTGGCTTTAGCTCTTTGAGTAATAACGATAATAATGAGAACGATTTTCATGGCGCCTGTCCTTAGGGATGCTCTAAGTGCCTCACATACCGGGGGGGAGGGGGGTTGGAGAGCCGCGTAAACTACAGAGACCATCTTGTAGCTAAGCAGGGGCAGTAGAGCCGCCCAAGCAACAAAGACTATCTTGAGGGAAAAGGAAGGGGGGGGGGTGTACAATTATACAAACAAATAACAAATAAATAAATAAACAGTTTCAAACACTGTCAAAGACAAATCACCCTCAAAACACAGACACAGCTAGACTGTCACACATGTGAATAAAATAAAATAAATATACAGCAAGGACTGGCGCAGTCAGTGTTCTGTTAGTCTATTGTGGCTGCTGAAAACAAGACGGTTTTCAAAACAGATTTGAAGGTAACCATGCATCAAGGCCGCTCGCAGCGGGGCCCGGAAAAGGGAGAAGGTTGCCCCAGAACAGGTCACAAACAGTGCACATCACCTCTCCTGACTCACCCCTTCCATCATCTGGGAAAAGGATGTAAGCGCCGTGTATTTGAGAGGCGTTTGGACCCCTTCACTAGATGACGGTATCCCCCTGCATAAACGATCTCAGGTCAGAACAATAACCCGAACTACTGCCTCCATCCTCTGCTATTGTTATATTTTACTGTCTTAGCCACGAAAGTGCGTCTTCGGTGAATGGTGTTCCGCGTTCGCTGGGGGACAATCCCACTATGAAACTCGTCATATATTATGCTGACGTTTTGCTGTTGCTCTCTGTGTGGCCTTGACATCCGGGCACTTACTCGCTTCGCTGGTGCAAGAGGTTATGACATCTTGTGGTCTTATGGGAATGCACTACGGTGCGGTTGTTGTGTGAGATTTCGATAGATGCCTGGTTAATGTTAGTGCAGATGGGCACTGAATTGTGCGACACGATTTTCACGTTCTTTTATGTGAATAAAAGAAAATATTGCTTCTTCTCAGACGACGAAAATTCGAATCCCAATACAGCCAAAATGTAAGGATGTCTGAATTTGGAACCATCAAAACACTCACTCGTTCACACAGACAAGGCAAAATTGGCAGATTTTCGCTTTGAAATTTGTCAACGAAGATGTCCTTATCAATATTTGTGCTGGATTTTCCCCGTCCTTGTTGTCACCCTTGTGTGGTGTTAAGAGGATGTTAGACCCATATCAGCCTTCCAACCAGCCAACCAACCAACCAACCAGCCAACTGACCAACCAAGCAAACACTGAACCAAGCAACCAACCAGCCAACCCAACCAACCAGCCAACCCAACCAACCAGCCAGTCAGCCGACCAACCAACCAGCCAACAAACCAATTGACCACTCAGCCAGCCACCAACCAGCCAACCACTCAACCAGCTAACCAGCCAACCAAACAACCAAAGAACCAAACAACTAACTAACCAACCAACCAGTCACCCTACCAGCCAACCGCTCAGCCAGTCAATCAACCAACCAACCAGATAACCACTCAGCCACCAACCAACCAACCACCCACCCATCCTTACCACACACCTGACTTTTCAGCCAACTTGTGTCATCTTTCTGTACGCCAAACCTCTCTCAGTGTTGCCCCGCCACCAGACGACAAAAAAAAAAAAATGTAGCGCAAAAAGACCCCGCTCGCTGTGACAAGATTATAGCGGTGTTAAAAATTGCTTATGGATACACTAACCGGCGCAGCGAGCCGAGCTTTTGTAAAGGGCGGCGGGGGGAAATAAAGACAGCGGGGATAAATCCGCTGTAGTCGGGGGGCTCCTGTTACTTCATTTCCATTTTCCCTTCGTCATAAGACAACAGGCAAGCCGGCGGGGAGACGTTGACACCAGGCGACAAGAGAGAGAGAGAGGGGGGGGGGAGAGAAAGAGAGAGAGAGAAGGAGGGGTCAAGAAACGGTCAATATTGTGGGTTATTAGTATTCTGCTGAACGTAAGATTATTGTTCGTCAAAAACTGCGTGCGGGGGTGGAGGTGGGGGTGGGGGTGGGGCTACTGCTAGGGTTCAAGAAGAGGTCAATATTGTATGGTATTGGTACTCCACTGAACGTTAAACTGTTCATCAAACTTGCGTGGGGGAGAGGTGAGAGAGAACGAGAGACAGAGACAGACAGACAGACAGACAGACAGACACTGAGAGAGAGAGAGAGGGGGGGGGGGGGGGGGGGAGAGAGTACTCTTAGGATTGAAGAAAGGTCGGTCATTGAACGTCCATTGATGTTCTATTGTACTAAACGTAAGGCTGACGATTTTTGTTCGTCAAAACAGAAACAGACAGAGAGAGACGGAGAGGGTATTTCTAGAAGCCGAGCTGAGGCCGCCAATAAACGATTGGTATTCAGTGTGTTGAACTTCAACGGCCTAATTCCATCTTTGCTAAGCCTACTTAATGTGTTTCGGAACAATTTCGCTCGTGAGTGCGTCTGCACGCTCGAAGTACTCTAGTTTGGTGATTAGTACAGCTCTTAATGCGATACATTGTTGTTTACACTTTGCGCGAGCGGTCGAACATTCACTGACATTCTACCACTGTTGTAACGCTACTGGAGCGCTCGGTGTGGTCGCCGCGTCATCGAGTATGCTTCTCTTAGCTCAGTGCCAGCAGTACATTCACTGTCACTGTCTTTGTGTCTGAGTGGTGCGATGCTATGTACCATGAAAACAGCTCAGAACAATCTGTGAGCATTCAAATCCTAGCATTAGCGCCTTTAAGGAGAAGATTTCTGTTCGTCAAAACGGTGTAAATGACGCCTTGACTCTTACACATAAAACTTTTCATTTGTTTGTTCGTGTGAATGCAAACAGGAAGCAGAAAGAGAAAATCCTCAAGCTTTAGATGCATCGTTTAAGAATGTCAAGACAACTTGAACCAGAATAAAGTTTTTCCTCTGGCACTTTCTCTCCTTACACCAAGAAATAAATGAGTTTTGCATATTTGTAAATGTAAACCTCTTTTTTTTAGTTGCTTTCTCATAAATCCCGTCCGGCTTAAACTCACTGTTGTGATTCGAGCCACACGGTTCTTATTTTCCAATTCCCTGAGTTTCTTGAAATGCCATCTGAAGAACTGGAGTCGCTTTTTTCGTCTACTCTAATGTGTCCATCTGTTTCAGTTTTTGTGTTACTGCTGGATCTTTCCCTGTTCCTCAAACATTCCCGCTAGTTTACCGTTGGGGCATGTGCGCGATTTTTTTTTTCTCTCTCTCTCTCAATCTTTCTGCTCTGAAGCGATGTTTTACGTAATGTATGTTTTCTTTTCTAGAATCTTACACGACTCTTGTTTCCCAGGTTGTGGTTATCTTGGCAGTGTTGCAAGTGCTTCGGCTTTCCAAAGGCTAGTGAGGAAGAAAAAAAAAGTGTAGTTAATGTTAAGTCAACAATCTGGGGTGTATTTTCAGCCGAAGCGGAGAAATCACTGCAGAAAGCTGCAGCGAGCATGTTCCTTCACGGACCCCCTGCTGCTTTACAAATGACGATGATAAATTTGATTTTCTTGCCGGGGAATAAGAAAAAACCCGAAGTTCTGATATTTTGTACTTGTACGCGTCTTACGCTTATCCACCGTAAGGATATACGGCTCTTGTGTGTGTGTGTGTGTGTGTGTGTGTGTGTGTGTGTGTGTGTGTGTGTGTGTGTGTGTGCCGGGTCTAGCGTTGCCGGTACCACTTCCATGCTGAGTTACAGCCTCATAAACGCTGGTACTGAGCAAGCAGAAGCCGAAACGCACAGCGTCTGCCCACCGCAGTCTTTTCAGTCACAGGGCTGACAAAGAGAGCGGCTTTGGGTCGTTGTAGTTCACCGGCGTCGTTCGCACGGCCAGCTAACGTCAGTGTATCGCATTTCGAACTGTACTAAGCTTTAGATCGCCTGTTTCGAGTCGCACAAGCGTATTTTGTACTAGAACAGGCTGGCCCAGAACAAAAACTGTAAAATCTGAAGCCTGGGAGGGGGAGGAGGGAGGAGGAGTATTTCATTCGTCGGGTTTGGGAAGCTACAGGGTTTTTTTTTGTGTGTGTGTTGTTTTGTTGGTGTTTTCTTCCTTGGCCCGCCATCGACGTCGCTCTGACGTAGTGGAATAGGACATTAAACCTGAAGACAACCTCAGTACCAACTGTGCAGCCTAGACTGAAAGGTCGGCCGTTGGGACCTCCAAAAAAAAAGACGGCACTAAAGGGGTTAACCAGTCTCCGAAGAGAGACACGACTCAGCGCCATTAACCATCCATCACCCAAGCTGATGATGTACACACACAGCCTCATGTAATTCATCTCATCGCCTCACCTTCCCCTCACCCGCCTCATTCGCCGGGGCCGCCCCGATTTATCTCCCTTCTCACCTGCAACTCTAAATGGATGGAGCGGAGACGAAAAGAGCGATGCTGCTCGGTTGTCAACAAGGAAAGGGGTGTGAACAGGCCCTGGGCTCGGCGGCGCCTCGTTGAAAATAGACATTTTTCTTTGCCCAGTTTTCAGTTCTCCGGCTTTTGCTTGGCTTTGCAGTTTTTAGACTGGAGTGGCTAGGGAGTTGTTTTCTTCCGTCCGTGTGTGTAGAAGTAGCTTTCTTAGTTTTGCAGTTCGTGGGTTGAGTGTAGGGCCGTTTTGATTATGTAAGTTGAAACTTTTTCTTCACGTCTTCGTGAATAATCAAGGATTTTGGTGTTGGCATGGGATCGATGTAATTAATGCCAGGGACAAAAAGCGATCGGCTGATTTCTTTCTTTAAGAGTAGTAGTAGCAGTACTAGAAGTAGTACATGTAGTTGTTCTTGTTGTTCTTGTTGTTCTTGTTTATAATAATAATAATAATTAATCGAAGTAATGTAGGCACTCTATGCAAAATATTTGGCTCAGAACGCCGTTAGCTAAACCCAACACGCCGGCTCACGCGAATCACACGCATTTTCTCAGACACATAACAATCACGTGTTGCGAAGGGTCAGCTCAACAATTTCAGTTTCGGAATGTTAGAACTGCACTTATTTTGTTTTAATTTTGTGGGCTGAACATCAGTGTCAAAAGCAGACGGGGAGGAAGCCGGAGTGCCCAGAGAACCCCGACAGTCGGCTCGAATGAACGAGAAAGAAATATTCTTCGCCCCCGGGTGCGACTCGAACCTGACCGCTCGCATATTGGTGACAAAGTCTTAACCACTAAACCACCGATCACCCCATTGTTGTTGTTGTTGTTGTATAGTCGAAAGCTTCCCCTCAGTCTGCCCCCACCTACACCTGCACCCCCGTCCACCGCCGCCAGTGTTCGGGGGGTTTGTCTGTATGTTTGTGCGTCTGTTCTTTCGTCTGCAGTCTCTTCTACCTCTTCCCATCACTCCCCCCCTCCCCCCATCATCCCAACTACTGTACTGATCTCCGTAAAACACCCCCTCACCCCCCCCACCCCGTTCCACCACCACACCCACCGCTTTCCTCCTAAACTCTCGTCAGAATGAAACCGCGGTGTTCGTGTGAGGAACCACACTCCGCTGCGTGCATACCTTACGCAACGTTTCCCTCTCTTGCATGACAACAATACGAGCCTACAGAAACCACAAGAATACCTCCACCACTAGGGGGTAAGGCAGGGAGGCGGGAGACAGACGGGCTTCACACAGCTGGGGGGGGGGGGGGGGGCGGGGGGGTGTACAGTTCTACAGTTCTAGTTCTGGGAGGATCTACGGTGCAGCAGCCAGAGAAGCGGAAGATAATCACAGAGAAGCCCTGGACAGGTGTAACTGCGCGAGATGTGACGTAATTTGACAGCCCGAGGCGTCAGCTGTAAAAATCTTGTCTGCAGGAAGGTGGCGGCTTCCAGACGCTGTAAGACCATATGGCAACGGCACAGAAGGTGAGGGAGGGGGCTGGGGAAGAGGAGGAAGATGGGTGAAGAGAGCAAAAGGTGCTTCACGGTCTTTGAAAAGCCTAATAGGTGAGGAAAGGTCTTTGGGTTTGTATACGTCTTCGCAGCGTTGCCTCTCCTCTATGACTGACGCAGACCCCCACCAGCGGCCGCGTCTGTCGTTCTGCGTTCCTTGAATTGGTTCTCCTCGATGCTGGTTACGTTTGAAGTCTTTTGATTCTTTTGATGTCGTGGGAGGGGAGTCGATGAACGTGGAAACTGAGGTTCGAAGCACTGTTTACCTGTCAGTGCGATGTGAGGTTCGGAACAGGAGTTATCGAAAGACATTAGATTTAGATCTGTACACAGATGACCTACAACGACGCAGCAGCTGCCAGCAGAAATGCGATTGAAAAGCTCGTGTTTATTGTGTGTAGTGGAAAGCCATTGAACCTCTACCGCTACCTCGGAAAAAGGGTCTCAGCTCCAAAGATTTGTTATAGGCAGTTAGGCTTCCCCCCCCCCCCCCCCCCAGATGACAGTAGATCTAAACTGTTGTAACACCGACCTATATTTAGTCGCGTGACTGCACGTGTTGGTCGTTTTACAACCCAGACAGAGTTTAGGCAGTTGCTGGATGAAGATAAAAGCTTGACGGAAGTGACTCAATATCGGTCGCTACCACCTCTTCCGGTTCCGGTTCAGAACTGCTGTCATGTTTCATGGTTAACAATAAGGTACTTTCAAGTAACCCGCTGTCGTCAGTTTACTACAAAACAAAGTCTTTTGGCGATTGTTTGCTTGCTTCTTGGTTGTATGCGTTTTTTCCTTTTTTGTGTTTGTTGTTGTCCCCCCCCCCCACCCCCACACCGGCGTTGTTCTGGTTGCTCTCCTAACCCACCCCCACCCCCACCCCCAACCAGCCGGGATAGCCTAATGGTGGATCGCCAGACTTTCAATGAACGGGTCGTGGGTCCGAATCCCGACTTCGGCAAAATATTTGTGCTTGTCTATTTCTCATTACCCCGTCTTTGGTATCAACATTCGTGGTGGAAAAGGACGTTAAACTGCCAACACCCCCCTCCCCCCTTTCCCCTTCGTTTTCGGTGGAGACATTCTGTTTTTAAAGCCTTTTTTCATAATACAATGCTTTTGTTAACACTAAAGACACCGTAGTGCTTGAGAAGTGGTGTAAATTGAAACACGCTGTGAACGCACCTTACACGCGTTTAATGGAATTCCTCCTCGGTCATTTTCTCGCACGCGCGTCCTGTGAGTAGGTGAACATTCGGAACAACAACAACACCTACCTTCCGGACAAGGGGTTCCCCGAACCAGATGAGGGGCGGTCGGATATCATACACGCACTCGGAAGCACACGGCTGGGAATGGGTTCTCCGCAAACTCACCACTGCTGTGGAAATATTATATAAAGGCTACACGGAGCTGTCTTTGATTTCTTACGCCTTCTCCAAGTATGCAGCATAAGATGATATTCGCTGAAGACGTGTGTTTGTTTTGGGGAAGGCTCGGTACAGACGGTAAAGGTGCATGTTTTTTACGGAACGTTAGTCAAAGATCGCATTTGGGGAGCAGCAGTGATGGGGGGGGAATCATGTGTGTGCAATGTGCATCATTGACGGTCGTCGGGCTGCAGCATTTATTTTTCAACCCACATGGGGATACTGACGTGTAGAGAATAATATTGACGTCGTTGGAATAGACAGTTAAAAACTGGTGACTAGCAGAAAAAAAATTGACAACAATAATAAACGTAAAGTAAATAAGAAAACAGTGTATGCGACATGATAGCGTGAGTCACTGAGTGTAACTCGTCCCGAAAAGGCAAAATTTCTCTTTTCTCATATCTGCTTGGGGAGCCGGGGTGGCCGAATGGTAGAGCGTTGGACTTCTAATGCTCGGGTCGTGAGTTCGTATCCCGGCTGGGGCCAAATATTTGTGCTGGCGTTATCATCGTTGCCCCGCCTTTGATATCACCCGTATGTGGTGGAAAAGGACGTTAAAACCCCAAACACCCACCCATCCACTCCTATCTGCTTCTGCAGTGTGCATGAATTTCACATTTTGAGACATTCCACAATCAAGCCGGTGTACTGAAAATACGCTGGATAGCTTCATATCCTCCAGGGCAGTTCCCGCTTAAAGCTGGATGTACGCCCTCTTGTCCAAACCAGACATACTCCGCCCTAACACGCCAGGTTTACTCCCAAGCTGGAAACACTCCACTAAAGAAACAAATTGTTAGTCTGCCTGTGGTTTAGACTAGAGGGAGTGCATATAGCGTTAAAGCAGGAAGTGCCCCGGAGTGTATAGAGCTGTGGAGTACATCCCGCGTGTCACGTCGGGATAGTCGAGGTGTAGTGGAGCGTTGGGCCTTCAATACTTGGTTCGTGAGTTCGAATCCCGTCTTGGAGATTCGTGTTTTCGGGTTTTTGGGGTTTTTTGTTTGTTTGGTTGTTTTTTTGTTTGTTTGTTTTTTTTTTGTTGTTGTTTTGTTTTGTTTTTAAACACATTGCTCCTGATTGCCCCTTATATGTTGAATAGCCGGGACGTTGAATTCAGTTGAATTCATTCAATTCAGTTGAATTCATTCAATTCAGTTGAATTCATTCAATTCAGTTGAATTTATTCAATTCAGTTCAATTCAATTCAGTTCAGTTCAGTTCAGTTCAGTTCAATTCAATTCAATTCAATTCAATTCAGTTCAGCAGTTCAGTTCACTTTACTTATCGGTAGCCATAGGTAAAATTCTGTTTGATCTGGCCCTTTTTGTCATAAATTATCATATGTTTTACATAATTCACAATCGTATTAGCATAATTTATTCATTTTATCTCTGTTTGTATTCCTCCCGCAATCCGTTTGGGCTAGAAAGTTGTCCGCTTGCCCAAGTCTCTAGCATCGGTTAAGTACTGCCATCTGTGTTTACCTCCCTTCCCCACGCCACCAGCTTCAACAGGCATACTTACCTCCCTTTGCTGGCACTCTCTTGTTTGTCTACAAGGATTCCACCCGGTCTGACCTTTCGGAGGGTCGCGAGATGTACAGGTTCGGGGGAGAAATATTTCGGGTGTTGGGGGCGTTACTTCAACACTTGCGGGTGTCTAGTGGGAACGTTGTGTCATCAGCCGAAGACGAGATATGCCCCGCTCAAAGCTTTTCCCACCATTTGATGTAGGGTCAGTGGCCACCAAGGGAAATCACTCTGGCATTACCGGCGGTGGTCACGTGGGGTCACGTGAGAATTGGATCAGATGTCTGCGATGGTTAGCACGGTCAAGATAAAGAACCTCAAACTCCCTAGATGTTTTCTGACATTTTCTGGGCATATTTGTGTTACTATTCACACAAGTTGGGTGTATGATGTGCTTCCCCGTAACGTACGAGTATACAGGGCAAGATGAAAACACACAGGGTCGTTTTAGGTTGACTGTGTCTCTAACTTTATCCACAAAGAGGAAATGTGTGATTTTCTTCTAGGTAATCATGACTGACTACCATTGCGCTGGCACTACGACTAAACCGAGTCGGGTTTGTTGTTGTTGTTGTTGTCGTTGTCGTTTAATCTTGTTGTTGTTGTTGTTTTTTGTTTGTTTTTTGTTTTTGTTTTTTGGTGTTGTTGTTTTTGCTGCCCCAACTCCAGTGGTGTTCCTCCCACGTCATGGGCGGAATCCACGGAGGGCTCGAAAGCTGGGGCAATTTTTATTATGCATGAGGATGGAGATGAGGATGATGGACAGATGATGCCATGGAGGTCCGTGTGGTTTGGGATTGCGGGACAGGGCCGCATTCCACGCTTCCTGTCATAAATATCCCGGCGTTCACCAGGCCCGGGAACTACGGCAACTGCAATGCCGGCCGTGTAATCATCCACATCATAATACGTGTCATATCAAGGGAAGCACTCCCAAAGTCGCACCCGTGAAGTGGGTGAATCTCGGCTGTGTGGCAACAGCCTCCCCATTGGGCCCATAGCACACCCGCTCTGGGTAGGAGCCGACCTAGGTAGGAAAAATCCCGCTTGCCTCAGCTGGGACTCGAACCCGGGTCTCCCGGTCCATAGTCCGAAGTGCTAACCACTAAACTACGGGGGCCGGTGTAAAAGAAAGTTTCGTTCGTCCATCCGTCCGTCCGTTCGTTCGTTCGTTCGTTCACCCAATATCAATATGATTTCAAAAATGCTTCGAAACCAGTATGTAGTTACATGTACCTTACTGAATGGATTTCGAGTGCGGTGTGCGTGCGTGCGTGCGTGTTCATGCGTGCGTGCATGCGTATAGAACAGACTTCAAGCTCAGCCTGGCGAATACACACAGGCACAAAAGGCAAAACAGCTTTACACATTATTACCCTTCAGGTTTCAGTCCCGGACAACCAACACCTCTTTGCAGAAACTACCGGAAGGTAAAAGAAGGAACTGTTTTTGCAGGGAGCGAGTATAAATCTGTTAGAGGCGTTGCTTGGTTTGGCGGGTAAGGCGCGCGTGTTGTGAGAACCGTTCCATCCAACAACCGACAAGCAGCATCTCCGATCATACCTGTACTTTCTTCACCTGAACGGAGGGGAAGGGGTTGAGTTCGCTTGCGGGTACGAGTCCTGTGCAGTTCTTCCCACTGCAGGTTAAAGATTACAAATGCACGATGCCTCAAGATGCCTGTATATTTTCTATTAGCCTCAGGTATCATAGTCACCCCTAAAATGCTTCAATCTAGAAACAAAAATTACCATGCACATACCATTTTGGACACGCTCCAGGATTTTTGTTTTTTTAATCGAATGTCTCCTTTCCGTCAGGCATCACTTCAGCAATGCGAGTACTTTGTGTTTAGGCCAGAATGCCACTTCACTCAAATCCACTCGCTTCACCTCTGCTTGTCGTGCGCGCAAAACGTCCCAGCTTCAATGGCAGTTACAGAAGCCACAGCCATACCAAATGAGCTGCGTGTCTCCCTTTGGTGGACATACGCAATAGGACGTGTTGTATTTACATATAGCTGACTGCACCCGTGCATCGTTTTCCCCAAGGCGCTCCTATGAACGGCCACGGATTTCCATCAAACATTAGAGTGGGCTTTTTTTTCACCCGCTTGTGATACATACATGCATGTGTATGTACGTTTTAGATTCAGTTCAGGTCAGTTCAGGGGTTACGGGGGTGTAAGCATACAAACAGCATGATCTTAGGTAATATACATACATGCATGTGCCACGGTATGCACGTTTTAGGTTCAGTTCAGGGGGTGCAGGAATGTAAGTATACAAACATGATCATAGGTAATAAACACGCCAGCCAGCAGCTTCTGTGTAGTTTAGTATACATATGCATATGAAGAATAAGAAAAAATTCACATTAACACGTTTACTTCTGCCTACTCACTCACATCAAAACACAATAGTAGAAAATCAAATAAACTAACATACATTCATCCAGTGTTTATTCATAAGTATTTACAAAAGATTTCCATGTTCGCATGCCAACATCAAACAAACTTCACAAAAAAAATTCAACAAATAATTCATACGTGCTCTTAGTCAAATTCTAAAACTATTTAACAAGAAAAACAAATCTCTCTACCACACCCCCCCCCCCCCCCCCCCCCCCCCCCCCCCCCACACACACACATATATTTTGAACTTCTATCATATTACTCAGAATTTTCACATGGTTTTGCATGCTTGCAAGAGGTTGAAGCGAAGGAGGAAACGACTTTGCCTCGCTGCGTGGGACTATGTAGGGGGGGATGTGAGCGTGACGCGATATTGACCCATGCTGCTCTTTTAGCACGTGCAATGTTTGACGGCAAACCGATGTAAGTGTGTGAAATGTGAACACATTATCGCCTAGTGCAGCAAAGTTGTTGGGAAACGTTTGAGAAGTGTTATGCAGACAAAGCGGGATACAGGCTTTTACGCTGCGTCAGGATTTGAAGGCGGCGCCAGTTCTTAGATTACACGATTCCAGAGAAGTTTTTTTTTGTTTTACTGAGAACAGTTGTGCCTGCACACTAGGGATAGTCTATATTCAGTTCAATCCAGTTCAAAATACTTTATTGTCTGTTTAGGAGAGAATCTCCTTTGGCCTCACATGCTCTGTCACAGATAAGATAAAGTACAGCCATTAAAGATCTTGAATATAAAAGTCAAGATATGGTTAAACGTTAAGATCAAACAAACCTCACAAACAATTTTCAGCAAATAATCATACGTACTCTTAGTCAAACTCTAAAACTATTTAACAAGAAAAACAAATCTCTCTACCCCTCCCCACCCCCACTCCCCCCACCCCCTCCCCCCACCCCACACACACACATATATATATACGTGCACGTGGTTACTAAAGTGAACCGTTTAACACAATGATGGCAGATGGGACAAACGACTTCTTGTGCATGTTTTGGCGTGCCAGTGGGACTTTCAAACGTCTGCCGGACGGAAGTTTCCTAAAGGCTGGATTGATATTAATAATAAGTAGATCTGTGAATGCAATTCACCTACATCTCAGTGCTGGAAGCGCAAACGTGACTTGAAATGCAACGACCCGATTTGCATGATTTGGCTCACATTTTGGCTCGTATCCTAGCAACAACAGCCCCAAAATGGTTCATATTTTGCACACATCCAAACGGTATCCTGTCCTTGTCACCGTTATAAGCCTAGGTCGGTCTGTGAGCTTAAAAGGCCTGTAGGATGCATCTTTAAACTGAATTTCTCTACTTTTCTCGTAGCTAGAGAATGATTAATGAGTCCAGAAATGTTGAAAGGTGAGTTACGATAGAGAAAAGGGAAGGGCAAAAAAAAAACCAACCAAGTTTTGAATTTCAAACGTGTCATTCTTTATTCCACTCTGTTAACTTGCATATGCTTGGTTCGTGAGTTCGAATCTCGGCTGGGGCCAAATAGTTTTGCTCCGTCTTTGATATCACCCATGCGGGATGGAAAAAGAACGTTAAACTCCCAAAAACCCATCCACCCATAAACCTGCATCCAAGATGGCTTCCCATCGTCAGTGAAAACAGGATGTCTCAACTCTCACAGGACACGTGTCTTCACGAGCGGCAGCGTCACTGAAGTTGTTCCCTCACCTGGAAAAAAGGGTTTAGGGCCGTTGATCTGATAAGCGTTTAGGTCTTTTTTCCTGGATGTCGGCGAAGTTGTTCGCATGTGGGTTTTTGTTTTTGTCCCCCATTCTTCCATCAGATGCCGCGACGTCTGCATAAATATGATATTTGCCTGCGAGGATTGACAGAAATTATCAGCCGCTCCCCTCGGTGACAATACACTGGCTGGGAACTTCACGTTCGACATTTTGTGTGCCACCCCGCTGCACGTGCTTTTGCCGCCACACACTTGGGTGTTCTGAAGTTGTGGAGAAGGTGGCTTCTTGTTATCAGACTGCGGAGTATCATGAATAGCAATGCAACTTGTAGCATTGCGTCATTTCCGAAATTCATGGTGTTTTAGTCATTTGGTCTGATTTCACTGTGGTGATGTAATTTATTAACTCTGGTGCTGCTGCAGCTGGAGTCATTGGGAGAGGGAGGGAGGCAGAGAGAGAGAGAGAGAGAGAGTCTGACAGGGGAGCCGGGATAGCCGAATGGTAGAGCGTTGGACTTTCAATGCTCGGGTCGTCAGTTCGAATCCCGGCTGGGGCAAAAAAAAAATATTTGTGCTGGCTCCTTTCTCGTTGCCCCGTCTGTGATATCACCAATAATAGGTGGAAACAGGATGTTAAACTCCCAAACACCCACCCACCCACCACCTGTTCTACTAACGGACACATGCTTGTGAAATTGGTACAATAGTTGATTGGTTGTTTGATACCGCCGGTAATATAAATGCCGTGTTTTCGTTCAGAGAGTGTGGAGTGACGAGCAGCTGTTGACTCCTACACAGGCTGTCGGGTTAGTAAATCGTTTGTGACGGAAAACAACACTGGAGAGAGAAAAAACCTCGACAGGTTTTTGTGACTGCGTCTGGGTGCTGAGTAGAGCTTCACACCTGATTCACGACAACCGGAAAGAGGCAGGCCCCGGATCGGGTTACGGCAAGGTGCAAACGTAAACACGGTCTTGTTTTAACACTTGCATCCTCTTGTCAGACCGGCCCTGCCCCTCAGACAGAGAAATGTCTTGTGCAAACACAACTTTCAATGACTGCGCCCTGAGCCTGTAGCGTCTGAAATTTTGCCCTGGAAATCCGACCGTGGATTCTAGCAATTACGGCGATTTTCAACAAAGTTTGTTATCTGTTGACGCTGTTGGAGTTGTTGTTTCAGGAACTACTGACGAATTGCTCAATTTTTACTCCGCGGTGTTCCGTGACGTCATTGAACACGTGATCCGCATTGTTTACTGCATATTTTCGCTGCTTGTCATGCACAACATAATGAGAGGGGAAGCAGAACTATGGCAAAGTCCTGAAGAATTTCAAGGAAAGATTTTTGGGTGTGCACATGTGGACTTAACTGATAAATTATGCGATTACGTCATGGTCATGTCATTTCTATCGTCAAATGGGGAAGAAAGTGCTTATAATTATTATTATCAAATTAGCGGCACCGGCCCTTGCAGCAAATGGCGGTTACGTGGTGGAAAAGGACGTTAAAATCCCAAACACCCACCCACCCCACCCACCAAATGACAGTTGATTCCGCTGGGTACCTTACCTATATGCTGTTCTTGTTTGTGATTACAACCTTGTAATGAATGGAAAATGAAGATGACCAACTACGTCACACCGCCTACGTCACACAGGCTACGTCACACAACCTCACACCCACTGTCACGGACGGAATGAAGTTTCACAGTTTTGAAGATCAAAGCGAACTGAACATTCACGGGTAGGCGCATAGTAACTCAGTGAATTTCTACCGTCACGCGTTTATAGGGCATATGTGCTTGCCAAAATCCACAGCGCTTAGGTTCTTCTACCAAATGACAGTAGGAAGACTTGAATGTTATAAAACGTCATAGCAAACTGTACTGACGCAATAGAAGAGATACATATTATATACATGTATTATACATTTATGCTTTACCTCCGGTTTCTTTGGTTCCGTGACTAACATTTCACCCATCACTCACGGAACTCTTAGGCGTGTAGAAACACAATCAGACGCCACTGGTGGGCGGGGAGACAAGACGGGTGTCGGTTACCCCCCAGCCCCCACCCCCTCTCGTCCCTGTCTCCCTAGGGGGTGTCTGGAAGGGGTGGTCGTTAGGCCTATTGCGTTTCTTAATTACAGGCTTATCTGGGAGTCAGAAAGTGCAAGACAGTTTGTACAGAAACTCGGCTGCATTCTTCCAACCTACCGTGTAGCTGCTACTGCGATGGATCTACTGTAGTGTGTTAGGGTTTAGTTCCCAACAATGTTTTTCGTCATATTCTTTGGAAATACAGTTGTTTGTTAATATTTCGGGGGAAAATGAAACCTTACGTTTAGTTTAGTTTAGTTTAGTTTAGTTTAGTTTAGTCCTCTTTATTCCCTGGGGAACATAGGGCTGCAACCACACTCCGCCAGCGCACTCGGTTCTGGGACGCCCTCTTTAGTTCGGCCCACGTCGTTCCGGCGGCCTTGGCTTCAGCGTCCGTACTCCTCCGCCAGGTCTGCTTTGGTCGGCCCACTTTGCGCTTTCCCTGGGGGTTCCAATCAAGGGACTGCCTGGTGACATTTGATGTTGGCTTTCGCAAAGTGTGTCCGATCCATCCCCATTTCCTTTTCTTGATCTCCTGCTCGATGGGGACCTGTCTTGTTCGCTCCCAGAGGTCTTGGTTGGTGATCACCAGTGAGTATCTGATGTTGAGAATGTTGCGGAGGCATCTGTTGATGAAGGTTTGCAGCCTGTGGGAGCCTGTCTTGGTGGTGCGCCATGTCTCCGAGCCATAGAGTAGGACCGACTTCACATTTGAGTTGAAGATCCGGATCTTGTTTCGCAGGGATAGGGCTGTGGATCTCCAGATGGGGCGCAGAGAAACCTTACGGGTGACGTATAATTTGAAGGGACTGAAGATCTCAGCATTATTGAAATTTTAATGAAAATGCAAACTGAAAAAAAAATGTCATGTGCCGAAAATTTGCCGGGAGCCTAAAGTGACAGTGACGTGAAAGAGTGACGTCAGTCGTGGATGACGTCAAAATATTACTTGGGCAAAAAGTCCGTGGGAAAACCAAATTGTCGCTACTACGATTCATGTGTTTTGACGCTGGCTTCTCTTCAGTAAGGCCACACGAAACATGAGCATTCATCCCTGTGTACATTCTAGTAGAGTTGTAAGTCTTTTCTGTTTGAGAAACAGACCTTATTTCGCATAGACAGTCCTACTTCCAAGGTGTTTCCGTTGCTACTCGCAGTTCAAAGTGAAAATGGATACACGCGGTGCTAATGTTTACTGGATTTCGGTTTGCCTGTGTGAATGAAAATGGCCGTGAATCAGCCTGAAAACGAGTTCAAATGTTACTAGAAAGTTCTATTTTAAAATCACTGTTACATCTTTCGTTGGTAGACAGCAGAAAAAAAGCAAGCCATTCAAAGCTTCAACGAGTCGAAAAGAACATTTTAATGAAATCGGTTGTTGACTGTAATCTTTGAGATAGATACGATAAGAATACTTTAATTTATCCCTCATGGGTAAATTAAATATCTGCTCAAAAGGTACAGTGACAATACATTAAAATTCTGCGCGCGCACGCACACACACACACACACACACACACACACACACACACACACACACACACACACACACACACACACACACACACACAGAGTTATATACCGCACGTACTGTCATAAGCTCTATTCTGGTCCATCTAATTCTGTGGCCATGAAAATGTGGACGATACTGTCACAAGATCATTTGTGATCCATGCAACCCTGTGGCCATGTCAATAACGTTTCAGCCGCTGTCCGTTGATGACTTAACCTTTTCTGCTGTCACACGCCGAGTTTTGATCCATCTAATTCTGTGGCCATGTAAATGCGGACGACACTGTCACAAGCTCAGTTGTGATCCATGCAACTCTGTGACCATGTAAATGACGTTTCATCCGCTGTCCGCAGCAGTGTCCGGAGCTTGCCAGCTGTCCACTCAGACGAACGAGCGGCATGTCAACTGCGGACACTGACCAATTCCCCCTCAGGGTTTCTCCTTGCCAACCAGGGACCAGACGGCGAAATTGGGGTTCCTAAACCACGAAGGAAGCACGGGGTCCCTTTTTCACTGTTGCTGTACATGGAGCCATCGTGAAATCAAGTTTAGCACGCAAGATTATACGTCACACGGCTCTGGAGGATGTGCATGTTGCTATCTGGTATTAGATAGCAAATATACACAATCATATGTTCAAATTCAGATTCCTTCTTTTGTGTCATTAATGACAAACTTGTATTCATTGGGGTTTGCAAAATAAATGAATAAATAAATAAATAAATAGTAAAGTTTAGTTCTTTTGGCTCCTAGAGAAGCATAGGGCCTCAACAGCTCTCCTCCATCTCACTCTGTCCCTGGCGCAGGTCTTGGCCTCCTCCCATGTCAGGCCGGAGTCTCGCAGCTCGCAGTGCAAGCTCCTCCTCCAGGTCTGCTTGGGGCGCCCTCTCTTCCTCTTCCCCCTGCGGGTTCCACTCGAGTGCCTGCCTGGTGATGTTGCAGGGTTCCTTCCGCAGGGTGTGGCCGACCCATTGCCACTTTCGCCGCCTGACCTGGACGTCCATTGGCAACATGAATAGGAAAACACACACACACACACACACACACACACACACACACACACACACACACACACACACACACACACACAGCTTAACGCATTTAGTACCGCATACGAGTATCCCACGTCTTTAACTCTTTTCCGGTTTTGTCCCTGTATGCGAAAACCAGGCAAGATTTACGGTTGCTTAACGGCTGTAACTGTAGCAAAGTGCAAAGTGCAATACTCCCACTAGGCCAGATGTACATCCGTGCGGACATCCATGAATTACTTATGACTTTGATTCAGTGATGCCACTGATGCACAGGGGAGCCGGGGTGGTCGAATGGTAGAGCGTTGAACTTCTAATGCTCGGGTCGTGAGTTCGATCCCGGCTGGGGCCAAATATTGTCACATGCACATTTGGAAACGTAATGTACGGTCAAGCTGTATCAAGGTTCACATTTTTTTTTCTTTTAAAAAAAAAGGTTCACAGTTTGTTTTCTGGTTGAACTCTGTCGGCGTGAAATAAAGGAGACAGACAGGCAGACAAACAGACAGACAGAGAGCCAGTCCTCTTCTCCGTTTAGGACCCTCAAATTCGTTCCCAGGCTCCAACCCTCCCCCCAAAGTGTACCTGACACACGGGCCTGTTAAATCATTTCTTCTGTCATGTTTCTAGGGATTTCAATTTCTAAACGCGGGGCTCATACTGGTGACAGGCGTTGAGTAACTTTAGGTGGCGGAAATCCTTCCCCACGGTGACGACAGGATTAGGACGGGTTCGGTTGAGACGTTAACCCCTTCATGACGTCGCCGCGGGCATGACGCAAAGCATGGAAATCCGGCGTCACAAATTCCAGGTAGCCTTGTATACATGATGAAAATGTCATTTCCCTATCGCTGACACCGTCGTCTCTAAACCGTTACGAAAGTGTTGAATTTAAAGGGACATGATTTACGTTTGAACGGATACAGACTGACCTGGGTGGCATGCTATGACGAAACCGTGACACTTTTAGGACACGTGCAAAATTAAAACCACCTAGCTGTGTATTGCGATATGACTGTAGTCTGTGATTAATACCCATGGTTGTTTGTTGGTTTTTTTAAGTTGGGTCACAGGTTTTCAAATATTAATTTCCAATAAATATTTACAATATCACAAAAAATAAAAAATAAAAAACCCTTGGCGACTGCAGCTCCAAACGCGCGATACAATATTAGTCGCCCATCCTGAGGCAAGCCGCTTTATTCTTTATGAGAGTATTAAATAAGTATAACACACCGTTAGCGTGGCCTTGAAGCATCGATCTCTTTGTTGTTTACTCGCTTTTAATCTTCTTATCTTACGCTCACTTATTGGGCTTCGCCAATTCGTCTGAGCGTGGGATTCTTACTTGAAAGCTGTCCGCTGTATCTGGCTGTCACGTGACTATAATATCACCATTACTTGTTGATGTCGCGATACGCGCGTGTTTAGTATACGCTGTTATCTATCTGTGACTGATATCACATTGGCATGATGCCAGACGGGTAGATGTTACAGGTGTGTTGATAAACTGTCCCGTTGTATCAAGATATGGTCTGATATTAGTGCGTGAACCCAGTTTGTCGGGATCTTTCCTATCAGACCATTGACATACAGTTCGTTCTCCTGTCAGTGTCCCTTGTTTGTTGTTGTTGTTGTTGGTGTTGTTGTCGTTGTTTGTTTGTTTGTTTGTTTGTTTGTTTGTTTGTTTGTTTGTTTACCAATTTATTGTTCGTTTCGGAAAATTCGGGCTGCTTCCCCCGAGGAAAAGCGCGTCTCCTTGGTGCAGCGCCACCCAATACCTATCCTATTTTTCGATGTTGCTAGAAAGCCGAATAACCCGGAGAGAACTCCCCGACGAGCAGCCCGGTAGCCAGGACAAACCGTCACATTTCACAAGCTCGACCTGGGCTCGAACCCACGCTTCATCGCCGTGACAGTGGTGACAGTCGTTCAGCAGCGCAGCGGCTAAGTCCGCCGCGCTACATATTAGACCACCGCTCACCCAAATGGAAAGGGTACGATGCACTGAGCAAACAACTGAAAATCATATACATAAAGAACCGTTCATGAATATTCATTACCAGATGAGCCCGTCCCAGACAGGAAAGCTTAGTGGTACTGGGATGCGGGATTTACCGGGAGATAGTGCATTGTACGTATTAAACTGTCCCTCTGTCTCCGCTGTACGTTGTCGTGACGAATTTTGCAGTACTGGTTTGCGGAACAATAGACTTTAAGTTCAAACCGAACAACGGATAATTTCAGTAGAGGCACACTTATCAAGCGAACTGAACACACAACAACACACATGTTGAGGCACTCAGCCACCAAACACGTGCAATGTAGTTTAGTACAGTCACCACACCAGTCTTCGCCTGAAGGGTGCAAGTAGGTTTGTCCATTCTTACTGGATTCATGAGTTTAGGTATGGTTGTGACTCCGAAAAGTCCGCGCAAAAATCGCATTTTTAACTTGAAAGATTGCTAGAAGCCACTTGGTGCTACTATCACGCACTCTGCAGTGGGCTCGCACCTAGCAGGAAGGCCAACGCCTTTCGTAATAGTGGCTGGAAGTGGCTCCAACTAGTCTGCAGTGACTTGTTCTTTTTCACTCGTCTTATGATGTAGGCTGACAGGGGCTTGGGCTCTGAAGACTTCAGGACAGTATGGTTACACCATTCAAAACTATAACACATAAAAAAAAACAGCAAAAAGCCAATCAGGGGACAAAAGATGCTTTTAACAAGGTCTGAAATGGGATCGAAATAATTAAACACACACACACACACACACACACACACACACACACACACACACATATCTTCTCAGCTTCACCAACTCAGTCGTTCACCACGAGGTAATGTCAGCCACTATATCGGGTCAAACGGCTAAACGGAGAGCGTGCCCTGGGGCCTGACCCCTGTCCGACCGCGACCTCTCACGTGAAACAAGGCCCCTGCTTAATGAGGGTCAGGTAACGACAGGACAGGAACAGCGGGATCGGGGCAGTCAAACAGCGGCCACTATCAAAGTACCTACACAGACAACAAGACGCGGCTGGGTGGAGCGTTCAAGATGCGCGAGGAGAATGTGGGGGGTTAGTTTGGAACTACTCTGCGGTCGGGTTTTTTTGTTTGTTTTTGTTTCATTTACTGTTTCGTTTGACCGTTACTGATAATCTTGCGAATGCCTCCCGCTGCATGCGAAGCGCGTCGCGACAGTGTCACGCCGCCGTTGCAGTCCATGCGCTGTGCAGCTGTTTTAAAATAGAGTTGAAAAGTGATTCCTGTACAAGAGGATTGCAACAAATATACAAACCACTTCGTTTCATAAAGTTAAATCTACATTCAGTCCTTGCACATTGTTAAGAACTAAATCGGAAAAAGTTGCTCTTTGTCTTGCAAAGTTTGTTTTTTCTTTCTTTCTTTTACTACTTTATTATCCCTTTCGGGAAATTCGGGCTGCCTCCCCCGGTGGAAGCGCGTCGCCGCGGTGCAGCGCCACCCAATACCTATCCTATAGTTTTTTTTTCCATTTTTGCTGGGGGAGGAAAGCCGGATGACCCGGAGAGAAACCCCCGATGAGCAGCCCGGCAGCCAGGAAAAACCGGTATCACATATCACAAGCTCGACCTGGGCTCCAACCCACGCTTCATCGCCATGACATTGGTGACGGCCGTTCAGTAGCGCAGCGGCTAAATCCGACGCGCTACCTATTAGATCACCGCTCACCCCACGGCAGTTTTTGAAAATAGGTATAGTGGCTCCTGTCTGGTTGGTCTTCAGTGCCGAAGTAACTAACGTCGTCTGCTCAGGGCGCGGGTGGATGGGTGGGTGGGTGGGTGTTTGGGAGTTTAACGTCCTTTTCCACCACATTATGGGTGATATCAAAGACGGGGCAACGAGAAAAAGGCCAGCACAAATACTTGGCCCACGCCGGGATTCGAACTCACGACCCGAGCATTGAGAGGCCTGGCAACGCTCTACCATTTGGCTATCCCGACTCCCCGCCCGGGGCGCGGTACACTTCTAGGACAACATAATTACACGCCGGCCAGAATCACCACAATGGTTTCAGGCATTATACTGTGACCCAAGTGGTCGATCCTGATGCGCAGATGTAGTACATCCGATGAAAAGTTTTTCACACGCTGTAGTATGCGTGTCCGGCATACGTATTGAGAATTTAAAATCCTCGCCCGCAGAGTACGTGAAAGAACACCAGGAAGGAGAATGGTGCGGAAGGATTTTGATGGATCTGGCGGTAAATTGGTATGCTGGTTCTGAGTTCTTGGTCGGATAAAATGACCACGTCCCATCGGTTTCTGTCACGGCTAGTTTACTGCGTTATTGCCTGGAAGAAAGGGAAGCCTTGCCTATGCTGCATGTGTTGTTTTGCTCAGTGTAGATCCTGGGTTGTTGGTGATTGACCAGCAGTTCAAAGGGCACTTGATTTTCGTTTTTCCTGCTGAGTGTAAGTGAATGTAAAGAGTACTTACACCCCCCCCCCCACCCCGCCCCACCTCCCAAGCTTCACTCACCCGCCTCAATTCAATTTAACTTTATTATCCTCAGTGGGGTGAGTGGGTGGGTGTTTGGGAATGTAACGTCTTGTTCCACCGCATAGGGATGAAATCAAAGACGGGGCATCGAGAAAAAGGCCGCCCGCACAAATATTTGGCCTCAGCCGGGATTCGAACTCGAAAGTAATTTTGAGCTTTGAAAATCCAAAGGCAGTTCAAACGTGGCTTTTAGACAAACAACGACAGTAAATACAGTTACAATGAATAAAACATAATAAATGGATTAAGAATTAGGAGGATTACACGTAAATTCAAAGCCTTCACTACGAGTAATCATTTCCACCTTTATCACTTTCTGATCGCTTACTCTTGCTGTTTGTTTGTTTGTTTGTTTGTTTGTTTGTTTGTTTGTTTGTTTGTTTGTTTGTTTGTTTGTTTGTTTGTTACTGGTGGATGCATATACGGTTAACAACTTTTGTCCACCACGAAGATAATTTCAAAGACGGAGCCTCTGGAAAAAGCGGGATCCGAACCCTGAACCCTCTGCAGATTAAGAGTCCGACGCCGCTGTGCTAACGGAGTTATCCCTTCCCAAATATCGACAGGTTTCCTAATACTTTCACAGCGAAGTGAATTAGGAAAGGAATGGAGGGGGAGGGGGGAGGGGGGTGTTTGGGGGTTTAACGTCCTTTTCCACCACATACGGGTGATATCAAAGACGGGGCAACGATGAAAAAGCCAGCACACATGTTTGGTCCCAGCCGGGATACGAACTCACGACCCGAGCATTGGAAGTCCAACGCTCTGCCATTCGGCCATCCCGGCTCCCCTGGAGGGGGAGGGGGAGGGATACGTAGCTCGTGTAACATGAAGGGCTGTTGGTTGGTTGGTTGGCTGGTTGGTTGGTTGGTTGGTTGGTTGGTTGGTTATTGTTCGCCTGAATCCTGAAAAGAAAATGGCTGCTTTGGGTATTTTGTACAGTCTGCATCTAGCTCAACCCAGAACAAAAACAACACTGAACAACAACAACAACAACAAAACCAAACCAAAAACAACGACATCTGCATTGGTCTGTCACAAAAATGACAAAACTTACCACGAACAGCAAAACCTCCAAGCAGACCGAACGTGTTCGAGAGCTCAGTCACTGAAAAAAGCAAAGTCTTTCCTTTTTAGGCTTCAAAGATCTCTCTTGTAGTGCACACAACCTATTCCACCCGCTTCCTTTCTGATCACTGGAACCTGCCTCTAGGCTCGTATCGACGCGTCTGTGTTTGAGACATTTTCCTCACAGTCTACGGCTCCACGTGACAAAACAAAACAAAACATGCAAAGAGCAAAGTTCTGCTGTTCACCTTGAAGTGCGCATGAATGAGGGTGTGCAATTGCAAAATAGTGTGGTGTCCGGCTTACAGTCAAGTCACGTTCTCCATATTTGATTTGAATTTTGTTGTTGTTGATGTTGGCTATTGTTGCTTTTCAGTGGTTGTTGTTGGTGTTTGTTGTTATTCTTTTTGTTGTTTGTTGTTGTTTGTTTGGTCGGTTTGTTGTTGTTGTTGTTGTTTTAACATTTTACTTTATTTCACTTCACTTCTTTTTACTTAACTTTACTTTGGGATGGTGAGTGGGGGGTGGGGGGGGGGGTGTATACGTTTTGTGTAAAATCGACAGAATACAACTGTCATCAAAGTTGATGTCAACCTCAAATCAACCAAGGAGTCCAAGATATTGTTGTTGTTGTTGTTGTCGTTGTTGCTGTTGTTGCTGCTGCTGCTGCTGCTGCTGTGACAACAACCACACGTGTACTGATACAAGCATTACTTGAGCCATGCAGCAACCATCCTTACCAAGACAGGTACTTGCGTGATGCAAGCAAAAGAAAATTTCACCCCCAAAAGCGAACAAAACCATGCACCGGCCGTGACCTATGAGTTGCAAATGTTTGAAATGACTCACTTCTGCCTTCTGTCTTTGGCTATTCTCGAACGCAAAGCACTTGTACTTAACTCACTGAAAATTTGCACTGGCGAGTGGTGGGGGGGGGGGGAAAGACGTAATCACCTCAAAACACCCAACCACTCTTGTTTCTTCCACAACTCTTGTTCATCCACCCCTCCCTCATTTCCACCATTGTTGTTTCAGAAATCGTCCCTGAGGCGCTGTCTGACAAATCCATATATTCCCCACCTTATTTGTCGCCGCGCATAATGTTAGCATAAGGGACGAATATTGATAGTTCAGTCTCACTTTTTTCCTTCCCTGCGCTGATGTAACTTTCTCTTTCTCTCTCTGTAATTTTTTGTAAACCATTATAGGCTGTGTCTCCCGTGCACAGCTCTCACGTCAGTATGGAAGAAAGTTCTAAAGCGGCATGGGTTTTATAGGCTTTTATGTCCTTGTTGCAGAAGACGACAGAGAAAACGGTCCTCGAGGAAGAAGAGCGTAAGTACCAGGGGTTTGATACGCGGTTGTTCCCTCGCTCCCGATGACGGCGTGTAGCTATCGGATGATAAGAGCGGTTTGACCTTGGTGACAAGCGTCGCGGGTTACAAAAAAAAAAAAATGGTGGTTATTGTTTGTGGTTGTGTTCTGTGTGATAAAAGGCCATGAGGGAAGGTTTTGTGCTGTGAAACTTTGCCGTTGGGGAAATTGGAAATTTAAAACATGTTGTTTGGGTTGTGTGGTGGATTTGTAATGGTTCTGATGGGCAAAAGTCGGTGACAGAATCTGTCAGATATTACAAATGAGATCTGAAAAAAAATAACAATAACATCCACAACAGCGGAGCAACAGCAACAGCAAGAGTAACAACAAAAGCAGCTACAACAACAACAGAACGGTCGGTGGTGTAGAGGTAACCGGTCTCTTGCCACAAGTGCGAGAGGTTGAGGGTTCGAGTCCCACTTGGGGCAAAGAATTTTTTTCAGATGGAGTATGTGGCACCGTTCATGGTGGCCGACCGTAGGGGAGTCATCGTCCTCTCCCTTCTTTCTTTCGAAAATGTTCATCCCACAAAATTCAAAGTAAATTCCGAAGCCTAAATAGGGGAGCCGGGATGGCCGAATGGTAGAGCGTTGGACTTTCAATGCTCGGGTCGTGAGTTCGAATCTCGGCTGAGGCCAAATATTTGTGCTGGCCTTTTTCTCGTTGCCCCGTCTTTGATATCACCCATTTATGGTGGAAAAGGACGTAAAACTCCCAAACATCCACTCGAAGCCTATAGCTGAGCTGGCCACTCGAACAACGTGACTGTAATGTACTTAAGTCCGGTATATGAGAGAATGCGTGTGATTCACGTGCGTGTGTGTGTTGTCTTCAGCTCACGGATCTTTGACCCAAGCTACTGGAAAAAGCACCTACATCATTTCCACATCATCTATTATCGTGTATCTATTACGTTGACAATATGAATCGAGACAACCCTTTCAGAACGACACGGGTCCAGCAGCGATTGTCGCGATCAAGTATTGTCATTCCTCTGAATTTAATGCAAAGAACTGAACATATTCTGAGAGCGGCAGTACTTGTACTTGGAGGACTCCACGGCTCTGTAAACAAAAGTCTTACTACCTGTGGCTAATGACACTATGTCACGGCAAACAGTCTAATACCAGTGGCACCTTGCAGTATGAGCAACTTCCACCGTGTCAAAAACGTGTTTCCCAGAGATGCTGCCACTACTGAGTCAGTCAAGTCAAGTCAAGTCAAATCAAAGTTTATTTCAAAACCCCGTTGGGGGTACATGAAACGAGAAATTAACATATACATCAGCTCACCACACCGGCCAACATACATCATGATCGCTCGCACACAAGATTTACAGGACTCAGGCATACATACATACATGCATACATACATACATACATACATACATACATACATACATACATACATACATACATACATACAACTTGTAATGTCGCCAGCGACCACGTGCGAGTCGGCCACTTGGTCGTAGCTATAGTCTGTTTCAAACAAACGCGTCATTTCACTTGCAAGTGAAGTGAACGGCAGGCGCCTGTTTTGGCTCACGTTCTGGCTCATAGCTTAGCAACGACAGCCCCAAAATGGTTCATATTTTGCACACATCTGAATGGTATCATGTTCTTGTCACCGTTATAAGCCTTGGTCGGGCTGTTTGCTTAAAAGGCCTGCAGGATGTATCCTTTAACATATTGGCCTTCCCTTGACTTGTATGCGAAGCCACAGTCGAACCAGCCACGCAAAAAAAAAAAACAAAAAAAAAACAGCAACAGAGTTTGAAAAAACGTAGCTGCGTTTCGTATCGACACACGAAAGACCAAAACGCGAACAAAATCCATACCCAAGCTCGCTGGAAAGTTGTGGCGGTATTGTGACGTCTAGAACAGCCAGAGGGCACCCGCTCTGTTATCATTTCAGGAGGCTGCAAAATTCCATTGAACTTAAGTTTGTCGTCCCTGCATAAAATCGAGCGCCTCGGTCCAGCTCGCTTTTCGCTTGTACACGGCTTTTTATTACCAGGTTGTCCGTGTATCAATATTTTCTAGCAGGGGCACAGTTGTACCTGTCTCGACGACCGCGCTTAGTAAGGCCAGAGACAGTGGACAGAGGAGACTTGGAAACCGTCTGTATTATCCCTCGTGGAATCATCGCCTCGGGCACAGTGTCCAACATGAGAAGAATATAACTTTAAAAAAAAAAAAAAAACCTTTGACAAACCAACTTTTTGTTTGGAAGCTGCACTGCACAAGAACTTGGAAACACGAATCAGTAAGGTGAAGGCAGAAATGTGTCAAAGGAATACTGAAGATTATGAAGCTAATTTTGCACAAATCGGACTTCAAAATTTGGCAGAATTTTTGAAAAGGGCGATTTTAAATGAAAATGACTACAAATCTCTAAATCTAAACTTCACATTGAATCAAAGCTGCAATACTATAAACAACCACTAGAGAAAAAGCGGAACGGACAAAAAAAAAAAAACAAACAAGTAGTTTATCCCAAAAAAAAGTATGCATAGCGAGGCCTCAGCAATGATTTCCCCCATGGTTTCAAGTCTCCATTATCCACAGTTTCTGGTAACGCTCCCCGTGGTCGTAGGTTACCTGTCTTTTACACTTGTGTACATGTCTGGTCATTGCAAGGTTATCCGTGTATGGATATTTCCCTCAAAGGCACAGTATACCTGCCTCAATGCCCACATTGCCGTTCGTTCGTTATCATGACCCGTCTAGTGAGACGACTGATAATTTCAAGTTGCTCAGAAGGTCACGTTCTCCGCTATTCCGGCAAGAATAGTTATTGACCTTCGAGTAGACGTGTTTATTTTCAATCAGTTTCTATTCACTTTTAATGATTTGTGTGCTCCACAGCATAGCAAGTCGGGGTGGTGACATGTGCATGTAGTAGCTGCCTCCAGGGGTGGGGGAAGAATCCGCTCAAACACAGGTGAGCCTGAGGAGGGAGGGGGAAGAGGTGGAGGGGGGGAAGGGGGGGTGGGCATATGCCTACGTCATCACAAGTAAAGGTGCATTCTGCTGGATTTCAACTTTCAAACTTCCGGTCTCCAAGTTCACCCTTGCACGATAATAAATTTCTGCCGTGTAATTGGCAAAGCACAGTAAGTCCATTGACGTCATTTGAGGAAAAGTAAAGGTCTTTACGTCAGTGTCTTTCAGCTTGAAGTAACTCCTTTCCCTAAAATGACGTCATGGACTTACTGTCATTTGCCATTGCACAATGTTAGTGTTGTGCTGCGCCGATTTTTTTTTTTTTTTTTTTTTTTTGGGGGGGGGGGGGGGGATTGGCATGTCGATGTCGATAGTAAGTTATTTCTGTCAGTAAAGCCAACTCTCGTTATGCACCGATTCAGCTGTAAACCGGACGGGACACATACACTGCATGTGCGCAATCGATTTTGGCAATGGAAATTTGCATGAAAGATCCTTTATGCTAATTACGCACGGCAAAGCATAAACATGACCACTGCAAAACAAAACCAAACCCAAAAAAACAAAAACCAACAACTGGCAACTGGTGATCATTAACGTGCTAACTGTGACGTCACTTTATCTATAAAGCGCGTGCTGACATTTCCGAACCACGATTCAACATGTCCACCGAGAATTGATTTGCACATAAAAGTGGCACTGAATTACAAATGCAGTCAATCCACGGGGATGTAACTTTTTTTTTCTTTTTTTTTTTTTGCATGTGAAGGAGGGAGAGTTGTCGAACGTGTTTTCAAATACGCTTACATCTCAAATTTGGTGGCCAATGGTGGGTATGGGCGATAGATGTAGTTGCCTCTCTGCATTTTTTTTTTTTAATGTTACATTTATTGATCTGAAATAACAGGTGAATCATAAAACAAGGGCCATGGTCTTGCAGGACGAAGCTTTCAATAAAGAGGGCGTTATTCCAAATGTTGAAGGTGAATATTTGTGGGTTTATTTTCTTTAATTATGGTGACGACACACGATAAAGAAAAGTTTGCCGTAAATTGTGTTACGTAATGTTTCTCTCCAATACAGTCATAAAGCATCTAACTTGCCAGATTTTAAAGCCTATGACTAGTTTATCATCTTCCGCAGTAATGAACACCCCCCCCCACACACACACACACACACACACACTCCCTCCCCCACCCTACTTCCGCTTTCCACCCACCCCTGTCCCAGTCTGCTGGTGGTGGTGGTGGTGGTGGTGGTGTGTGTGTGTGTGTGTGTGTGTGTGTGTGTGTGTGTGTGTGTGTGTGTGTTTCAGTATGTATTGCAATTACTTCCAAGTTTTCACTGCGCTATACAAGAACATTGTAGAAGTAGTAGTAGTAGTTGTGGTAGTATCTTCTTCATCATCATCATTATGCTATACAAGAACATTGCAGAAGTAGTAGTAATAGTGGTAGTATCATCTTCATCATCATCATCATCATTATTATTATTAAGACACACAAATTTAAATCTCAAACTCATCATCACAGGGGTGGGTGGGTGGGTGGGTGTTTGGAGTTTAACGTCCTTTTCCACCACATACGGGTGATATCAAAGACGGGGCAACAATGAAAAAGCCAGCACAAATATTTGGCCCCAGCCGGGGTACGAGCTCACGACCCGAGCATTGAGAGTCCAGCGCCCTACCATACGGCCACCCCGACTCCCCTACTAAAACCAGACTGAAATAATCTGATACAAATGTCGGACGCTGGTACTTTAAAGCATGTTCCCTTTGATCCAGCGAATCAAGTTAATCGGTTTGCGGAGGAAAAAAAAATTACCTTGTCAAGACAACAACGGTTTCAGGATGTCACACGGTGAAGGTAGTTTTACCTGGCATTGACAAAATGTCACGCTATCACTCTGATCTCCCTTTGATCTATTTGTGCTGGCCTGGCCAAAAAATGGCCATCGAGTTATCTGTCGTGTTTTGACAGCCAGGCTTGAGAGAGTGTGTTTCGTGTGTGGCATCCGTAAGTCAGGGAGACGGATAAACGATATGGCGAGGAGAAAACGTGGTGCTATTTCTATTGAAAGGGTTATTTCGCTGATTCATGTAAGGTGATAAGAAGTAAGAACAAAAATAATAATAAACGGGATTCAGTTTGTAGGGCGCATTTCTTTAGAATAAAACTCAATGCAAAGATCACTCACATTTTAGACAGACATACACTGGTGAAATTGACAAGTTACACAGGAGGGTGGGTGTTTGGGGGTTTAACGTCCTTTTCCACCACATCGGGTGATATCAAAGACGGGGCAACGATGAAAAAGCCAGCACAAATAAACTAGTGTCCAAAAGAAACGATACCAACCTGTTGTCAGAATGTTTTTGTGCAAAGTGATTCCCGAGGCCTAAAAACATAGGTTTACGTATCCCACGTCCCAAATACAGCGCCTGTGCTCGGGAATACCGGAAACATTTGCTAATGAAATATACCACTCTGAAATTTCTGTATTGTTCTGCTTTTATTGTATGTCCTTGCCAACCCTTGGTATCATTTCTTTTGGACACTAGTTTATTTGGCCCCAGCCTGGATCGAACTCACGACCCGAGCAAAGTTACACAGGAATTTACTGAAAGGCTTTGCGAAATCGGAAAATTTTAAGATTGCTCATTTCTCAGATTCGAAGGCAAAGAGTTCCTAAGGTTGGTGCTGAAAGAGCATTTGCGGATGATAGTGACGAAATGACTAAGAAATTTTATCCAAAAAAACATATTAACGCTGAGAAGAAGCGATCACTTGTGCATGCACACATTTCACAACCACGGACCTGCAAACTTAGAGAAGAAGTCACATAATAAAAATCCTAAGTACTTATGAAATACACGTTGATTAGGTTCTTTCAACACATGACGACAAAATCTACGGTAAATTGTTAAAAGGACTAAAGCGCCATAGATTTCATAAGCAAGTTGGTCCAGTTTGCCTCCGGATGGTATGCATGCCCAGTGGGTGCTGCTTCGTTTCTCTGCACGCAGTGACGTGTGCTCACCGTTTTCAAAACCAGATCTGCAGCAGGTCTTTGACATTTTGTAACGACCTCTCTGGGACATTACAGGGACATCGACATGACACAAAACTAAAAGGGCCTAGGTGATTCTCAAGCCCATGGCTCTCAGGAACTTTTACCAAACACTTCAGAAGTTGCTGCTGCTGAGCTAAGGTTATGTTTTACTGAAAACAAAGCAAGGGGGTTAATTACTCTTGTCCTGGATACTGTCCCTTGTCTTCCTGTTTGCTTGATGTTTTTGTCGGCAGCGATGTTGTTTGATCTTGGAGCGTAATTGTTCGTACGGTAAATGCGTCGGACTTGATTTTTAAAAAAAACAAAAAAAACAGCGCAAGTAGTGAGGGTGTTTGCAATGAAAGTCTTGAAAACTTTTACCCAAGACATTATTTTGTTATGGGAATTTTATGGGTCAGTTTCGAGGGCTTTCCATGCAGGAGGTTGTTTGTTCTCTAGTTGTTGTTGTTGTTGTTCAGTTGTTGTTGTTGTTTTCTTTAAGAGAGAGAGAGAGAGAGAGAGAGTGTGTGTGTGTGTGTGTGTGTGTGTGTGTGTGTGTGTGTGTGTGTGTGTGTGTGTGTGTGTGTGTGTTGCTTGCACGGCACTTTTTATTCCAGTATATAAATCGAGAAAAGTCAACTAATTTCAGCAACTTCACCATAACACTCCCCTCCCCAATCACCCCCTTCCCTCGCTCGCCCTCCTTATCCCCCCCCCCCCCCCCCCCCGCTTTTGCTCCTAACCTCCTAACCCACCCCTTCGCCATCCATCCCTACCTAAAGATGAAAAAATTGTAACATTTTCTGGGGACTGCAATTTTCATCAGTAATTTTGATTACTCGATATGAGACAATAACTTACCGCCATAAATCAAGGATCAGTGTATAAGATACGTATACACGTGATTGTCTTGCGCCTCATAAAACACATATCTACGCATTCTTTTCCGCCAGAACTGTCAGCGCACACTAACCCTAAAAACACTAACTTGCCACCGCGTGGGCTGTCTATAGCCAACGCGGGGAAGCACAAGCCACAGTTGTCAGTTTCCTGTCAGTTATGCAGATTAGGAAACAGTACCCGATGCTTATGCAAGACTCGCTCAGAGCTGGTGGCTTCGGCATTCTGCGTATCGCAAAGCATGTTGCCTGCCCTTCAGACCGCTCTGGAGACCAAAGAGGGTTTTGGCGATGTACGCGTGCTTGGTAAAACTTGATACCATTGGTACTATAAAAGACTGACGGAACCGAGCTACCGTCTTATGGTAAAGGGCGTTAAGTGCTGCTGAAGTCTTTGGCGCTTTAGGGCGTTTCACCGAATGAAGGAACAGGATTACCGTCAAATGTGAAAAGGTTTATGTGCTTCTCAGATCAAGAGTGCTTAGGGCCTGTGACCAAATGACGGAGGAGAGCATTCCGCGAAGAGCCTAGTGTTGGTTTTAAGGGGTTGAGATTCGCCGATCGTGGGTCTATAAGGCAAGGAGTAGATTTCAAGTCAGGATAGATTGTCAGTAAATCTGTTTTGCTGGCAGTCGACAGGTGGTGCGTTCGACCCTAAACTGAATCCAGCGAAAGTTAGATTCTGTGCTAACACTTACATTAGAACAAACAAGTAAACGATGACAAGAAAAAAATAATTTGTGAACAATAAATACTTTTTTTTTTTTTTACAAAACTGTGATTATAATTCCAGTCGTGACAAAACTGTTGGTCTCAGGTAGTCATGTTCAGGATGTGTGCCGTTGTTATTGTTGTGTTTTTGTTCGATTTAAATTTCCAGACGCGAAACAACATCTACCGTGAAGAATGTCATAGTCGAAATCGCATGAGAGAGAGAGAGAGAGAGAGAGTATTATACCACGTAATGCAATTCAGATATAATTAGATATCATTAGATGGAGCAATCACATACGACAAAGGAAAGTTGACATACACAGACAGACTTACACAGGCACACATTCACCCACTGTACCACCAGGACAACAATGAACACTGACACGCAGCACTGCACTAAAGCATAAATTGATTTCGTTCAGTTGTCCATCCCCTCGTTTATTGTCCAGCTCAAACGCGTACACTGGCCTACATCATTAAAACCGAAATAAACAAAACGCACGCACGCACGCACGCACACTGTCACACACACACACACACACACACACACACACACACACACACACACACACACACACACACACACACACACACACACACACACACACACCGTGACTACCGCGGAGCTTGTGGTCATGCATGAACAGGGGTACAACACTTTCAGTAAACGGAAACTTGGCGTCGCTTGCTCGCTGCATTCTTGGTCGCTTTGTCTGGGCAGAGGAGAAGGCTTTGCTGAGACTATGCACCTGCACAGAGAAGGCAGGGAAGGGGGTGGGGGGGAGTTTTAGGGTGCGGGTGGTGGTGGAGTGTCAAAAAATCTTGTAGCGTGGCATTACCTGAATAATTCATACCAACAACAAGGAGCCAGTGCATGAGACCAGGGACTTGTCATGTTGGCGATTTGCCTTTCCGTCCGTCTCCCAGTCTTGAAGCCAATGTCGTGAGGTCGTGGAGGGTTTGACTACACATACACACTAAATTGCGAAAGTGCCTAATGCATGAAATAGGCAGCGACTGCCTCAGTTTTGAACTTACGTTGCTTAAAATGTGAACGGATTTAGAAAAGTTGTCTGTTTCATGAATTGAGCGGGTTTATTCAGGAAATGGGCTACATATTTCATATGTCAATCAAAATGATGATGGTGATGGTAACTGAGTAACGCGAGAAAACAATTAGAAGCCAACCTTTACAGCTGTTGCCAGATCGTTTAAGGCGAACGATTATGAACCGTACTTCGAGTATTTAGCTTCATTAAATACGAAATGGCCCCATAATCAAATTATTATCTTTGTAATGGCGGCTAGTTTAATAAACCGTGCACGTTGCCACGGACCCAGTTCACTGCAAGTACTGTTCTATCGTCATTTGGGGGAAAGACCTTAAGCGGCATGGATTCGAGAAGCACTTAGCGCCAAGTTGAATGAAGCCACAGCAATATAATTTTCTGAAACTCAGTGATCCGTGTCCTTTTATCACCTTTTTTTTTTTTTTTAAGTCAGGTTGTAATGGGCGTGCTGAAAAAGTCCCTAGACAAAATTATAAACGTATAAGTGGTCTGTAAATGTGCCAGTTTTTATCACGAAAAATCGAAGTGGAGACGGACCTCATTTCCCAAACAGAGTCCCGACAGAAAATGCTCAAGACACACCCCTTTTTTACACGGGGAGTTTTGCGGATGTTTAACTCACTGACGGAAGTATTTTGTTCATGTTGTCGTTACGTCTGCAGAATTGCTTTCATAATTCCCAGTCATCATCACCCCTTTTGTCTAAGTCTGGTTTGCAAGGCCTCATCTTCCCCCCCCCCCCCCCACACACACGCACACACTCCTACCCCCCCCCCCCCCCACACACACACACACCTTCCACACCCCCCGCCCCCTCCCCCCCCCCAAAAAAAAAAACC